>JAYESD010000001.1:182998362-183157253 GCA_036927565.1 Tuctoria greenei
TCATGCATTTCAGTACTTTGTAACTAAATCCAGTGGTTCTGGGGGGAAGCCCACCTGGACCGACCCTTTTTATGTACATGATGCAGTTCAATGGACCCTTATAGGGACCTCATTGCCCTTGTTTTCACTTGAGTGAACCTGAGGATTCATCCATTGGAGAACCTTCTGCAGTTTTAGGAGCCGAAGTCACCTCGTTGTCTTTGCAATTAATCTAGGCAGAAAAGAATTATAAGACTTCTTATACTTTACAACCAACATTAACTTGAACTGCTGAAGTTAAGATTCATGATCCATACCTCGTCAGCAGTATCATATTCTGGGTTGAGATCCTCTGAAGTCTTTTTATTTTTTATATTCGGAAAAGGATCAGATAGACTGTGAAAGGAGCCTGAACTGCTGGAGTCAGTAAACTCCATATTTCCTTCTTCATTGTTACTATCATAAATAGTCTTCTTAGGGCTTTCCATACTAGAACTAATAAGAAAAAATATGTCTCACTTCAATGAAAGCTACAAAAATAAATGCTCTCAAAATCCTGAATTTCTCAAAAAGGTGGAAGAGATCTAGTCCGAGCCAACCAGAGATAGAGAGGCTTTGAGTAGATTCATGTTCAGATTAAGAAAAATTAAAAAATTCTTAAACGGTTGGGGTTATAATCAAGCAGGTCATGATTTTTATGAAGGGAAGTTGGATATCAAAAGGTTGAAATATATACAGACCAATATGCCTCCTAACCTGTATTTTTAAATGGTTTACAAAGATATTGACACTAAGAATGGGGAAAGTGGCAGATAAAATAATTCACAAGGTTCAATCTGCATTCTAGGGTTGCATGAATGGCATATTCACAAGGTTCAATCTGCAGATACCCAATTGTATCAAAGGCCGACAAGAACAATTATATCAACAATTAAACAATAACAATGCACAATTCGCAATTCGCATTAATTAAATCAACAATTAAACAATAACAATTACAATCCACAATTTATGCTCAATGTTATGTACAACAATTCACAATGCACAATTTAATCAACAATTAAACAACATTGCATAGCATAACCGGGTCACCGATGAGGAGGGAAATGTTGGTGGGGGAGGAGAACGGGCGTCGACGTGTTGGTGGCCGCCATGATCGCCGGTGGGGAGGGAGGGGGCGCTGAGGAGACAGGGTGGGAGGGTGGCTCGGTGGGGGGGGGGTGCTCGATTGGAGGCCGGCGTGGGGGGGGGGGGGGGGGGAGTTCAGCCGGCGTCCATGGAGGGGGCTCGGGTGAGGCTGGGTAAGAGGGGGGGGGGGCTCGAGTAAGGTTGGGTAGAGGCCGTTGTGGAGGAGGGTGAGAGGGAGATGAGCTTACTTGGTGTGAAGGAGGGAGAGAGGGCGACGACGAGTGGGGGTGCGGCGGCGAGCGAGGGGCAAAGCTCGATGTACCTGGATGGAAGGAAAGGAAGTGGCGAGCGCGAAGCTCGGCGATGACGGCAAAGCTCGGCGGCGAGGGCAGCGAAGCTCGGTGGCGAGGGCGGTGAAGACTTGGCGGCAAACGAAAGTTTGGCATCCTGATGGCGTGTAAGTGATTTTGCCCAGGTTATGTTTTTCCAACGAAGCCGAGCGGTACATATAGACGCCTATCTTCGCAGGCGGTTCTTAAGGAATAACCGCTTGAGAAGAGGACATCTCTCAGGCGGTTCCAACCGCCTGTGAAGATGTACTATTATCTCAGACGGTTGGTAAGTAATACCCGCCTTAGATAAATACTTTTCTCAAGCAGTTTTTCAGAAACAACCACCCGAAAAGATCTTTATGTAGGCTCAATTAATATTCTTGATTAAAATGAGGGCCTTTTAAAAGCCCAAATTCCAATTTCTTGTAATATGCTTGAGTATTAAAGGTTACCATTAAATTTCACTTGGGAAACCTTCGAAATTGGTCAGAACATAAAAAACAAATAACACTAGTTATTTGTCATTTTTCTATCTTGATGAATATAATGATTTTCTTATTTAGTTTTTCAATGGAACTTTGTAGTCATCATACCAGCCTCTATGAATTTTTTTAGATTTTTATAAATTTTCTTGAATCAATGTGTGTTCAAAATTTGATGAATGCCTCATATGTATATGAGCATTTGATTAGAATGATGTATAATTTGAATTTTGACATGTTGGAATGCTTTACAAAAATTAACAAAATTCATACATGTATAAATAAGACAAATATGTTTAGACAAACCAATTTCAGAGATAAATCCTTTTTTTAGGAGATACAAAAATGTGAATAATACGTGATTATAAATTAATTTGATATTTACCAAAACATTACAATGTTAGCTATACAAGTTTTAAAATATTTGGTCTAGGTGGTATATATTAATTTTTGAAAAATATAGAAGAAAGAATCATCGAATTTGGACTCAGTTTGCAGAATCTATACATGTTGGAATATTTATATTGGAATCTAAATAAAAAAGAAGCAAGAGAAAAGAAAACTGAAGAACAGGCTCGAACCATTATTGCAGGCGGTTATTTAGGAACAACCGCCTGTACAACAGTTAAAAACCGCTTGAAAAAATTTACTGAGTCTAGGATTAATTAATATTCTTATTTAAAATGAGGGGCCTTTTAAAATCTCAAATTCCACTTTCTTGTAATATGATTTAGTATTAAAGGTTTCCATTAAATTTCACTTCAGAAAGCATTTGAAATTGGTGAGAACATAAAAAACAAACAACACTGGCTATTTGTCATTTTTCTATCTTGATGAATATAAGGATTTTTTTCATTTAGTTTTTCAATGGAACTTTTTAGTCATCATACCGACCTCTATGAATTTTTTTAGATTTTTTAATTTTTTTTTGAATCAATGATGAATGCCTCGTATGTATATGAGATTTGATTAGAATGATAGATAATTTGAATTTTGACATGTTGGAATGCTTTAAAAAATTAATAAAATTCATACATGTATAAATAAGACAAATATGTTCATACAAACTAATTTTGGTGAATGATCTTTTTTAGGAGATACAAAAATATGAATAATATGTGAGTATAAATTAATTTTATATTTACCAAAACATTACAATGTTATCTATACAAGTTTTAAAATATTTGGTCCAGGTGGTAGATATTAATTTTTTCTAAAAATATAGAAGAAATAATCATCGAATTTGGACACAATTTGCAGAATCTATACATATTTGAGTATTTATATTGGAATCTAAATTAAAAAGAAGCAAGAGAAATGAAAACTGAAGAACAGGCTCGGGCCATTATCGTAGGCGGTTGTTTAGGAACAACCGCCTGTGCAGCAGTTAAAAACTGCCTGACCTTAATTAATTTTTTTCACAGGAGGTTTTTTTGCTAAAACCTGCCTGTGAAAATGGACGTCTATATAAAAGGCCCCTCGGACACCATAAAAAATCTAACCCATGAGGTTTTCCATCGACGCCGCTAGGCTGCCAAAATTTTCCATCGTGCTTGGCCCGGTCCTGTACTCATCAGTTGTTAAAGCTTCGAACAGAGAAAAGGTTAGAAGAAACTTCTTCTTCACTGTCATGTTTTCAATTTGTTGTCCTGTATTCAATTTCATTTTGTTGAGTTTGCATGCCTCCAGCCACCTCCCCCCCCCCCTCCACTTGAGATTTGTAGTAGATTTGAAGGATTAAAGGTTGAAAGATGTAGTTGAGTCTCCCCTTGAGCTCACCCATGAATTTTGTAGAAAAAGAAGTATATTTGAAGGATTAAATGTTGAAGATGAATACAAGCACATCACGTGTTTGATGAAATGTTTCAATGAATAAGCCTAAATTCAAAAATCCATTATGGCCACAAGGAAGCTGAGAAATTATGAAACAAATTTTCTTGGAACCCTTATGAACAGACCCACATGATACCAGTATTCACTCATATGATACATGCCGGTTATGTCTCTGTAAATTTATTTTAAATAAGACCTTTAGGGAATATTTGTGGCCAAATTTTGTAAATCTTACAAAAATTCAGTTATTGAAGCATTGACCGTCGAGTGTGGATGTATAACATGCCAAGACCCGATCCTATGTACATTCATAATGTTGCAAATTTTATTGAAGCATCCAAGAGACATGCAAAGTTGCAAAATATTGATGACATATTATGTCTATGTATCGACTGCGAAAATAAGATTGCTTGGATAGATACTATAATAATCCAATCTCATTTGGTGAAAAGAGTTTTCAGAAAAAGTACTACACAATATGGACAGAGCATGGTGAGTTAGATACACATGAAGTTGATAAAGATGATGAGAGAGGTTTAGATGACGATAATTGTCATATCGATGATGGTAGTGACAATCGAGATGGTGATGATGAAGAGTTCGATTGTGAGGAGATGTTGCATCACATTGAACTGTATGTATTGACTTCTATGGGACAAGTAAAGGTTTAAGTAAAATAGAGACATTGCAGAATGCGGCGATGAAGCTTTTATATGATGAATCAAACGGTTGTGATAAAGAGTTTACTAAATTGCGTGCAGTCCTAGAACTACTAAAGTTGAAAGCCACACACGGATGATCCGATTGTAGTTTCTCTGATCTTTTGAATCTTTTGGCAGAAATTCTTCCAAATCCAAATAAAATGCCCACAAGCACTTATAAAGCGAAGAAACTTCTTTGCCCGATGGCACTAGGTGTGACAAAAATACACGCTTGTGTGAACTATTGTATTCTGTATCGCAAATAGCATGAGCTCGCAACTAGATGCCCCATCTGTGGTGTCAGTAGATACAAGAAGGACTACAATCACCAGTATGTTACCAACATGAAAAAGTCTCAAAAGAATAAGAAGTTTATTATTGGAACTGAAGGTGACGATGATGATACTTTTGACGATGCAGATGGGAAGCATAAGAGAAAAATTCTTGCTTTGGTGATGTGATACCTTCCAGTAATTGATCGCTTGAAGCATTTGTTCTCAAACCCAAGGGAGGCTGAACTTATGCGTTGGTATTTCGAGCAGCGCAAGAAGCATTAAAAACATATTCAACACCCTAGTGATACAACACAGTAGAAATTTTTGATATTCAGTATCCAGAATTTGCCAAAGGAAATTAGAAATGTAAGGTTTGCCTTGGTACATACGGAATGAATCCGTTTGGTGAAAAAAGGAGCATACACAGCACATGGCCCGTGGTCTTAACGATGTACAACCTACCGACGTGGTTGTGTCACAAAAGGAAATATATATTATTATCTGTTCTTATCCAAGGTCTGAAACAGCCCGATATCGAAATTGATGTGTTCTTGGAACCTTTAATGGAAGATATGGCGAAATTGTGGAATGAAGGTGTACATACATTGGATGAGTACAATCGGGAGTATTTCACACTAAGATCAATGATATTCGTTACCGTGCATGATTATCCTGGACTGTTTACATTATCGGGACAAATGAAAGGGAAGAAAGGTTGTGTAAGGTGCGTGGATAGAACTTGATTTCCATACCTCACTTCATCTAGAAAGACGGTGTACATGAGACACCAGCGGTTCTTGGCAGATACACACTAGTATAGGAAGATGAAAGAATAATTTGATAACAATATTGAAAAAGATACTGCACCAAAACCATACAGTGGAAAACTCGTGTTTGAAATGGTCAAGAACATTCATATTGCTTTTGATAAGGGTAAAAAATGTAAAGGAACAAAGAGAAAGAAAAATACATCTTCGGGTGATACAACTGACATGGCTTTCAAGAAACAATCAATTTTTTTTCAAGTATCTTCCGTATTGGAAAAATCTGGAACTTTGCCATAGTATTGATTTGATGCACATTACAAAGAATGTATTTGACAACATCATTGGGACCTTACTGTACATGCCGGAGAAAACAAAGGACGAATTAAATTCACGTATGGACCTAGTAAATCTTGATATGAGACCAGAGCTTCACCCAGTAGAAAAGGCGAACGGAAAGCATTACCTTCCCCCAGCCAGCTACAACTGGACAGTACAAGAGAAAAAGGAAAGTTGCGAATGCTTGTGTGGGATCAAAGTGCCCACAAGTTTCTCATCCAATATCCGCAAACTAGTCTCGATGAAAGACTTGTCTTTATTTGGCTATAATTCTCATGATTGTCACATGATGATGACAGTGTTCCTTGCCATTGCAATAAGGGTCATCAAACCTGAGCATATAAAAGTTGTCATCACACATTTGTGTTGCTTCTTCAATGCATTATCGCAAAAGGTGATAGCACGTGAAGATTTAGACTATTTGAAAATGTACATCGTCGAGACTATGTGCAAGCTTGAGATGTGTTTCCCACCATCCTTTTTTGATATGCAAGTACACCTAATCATACATCTTGTTGATCAGATAAAAGCATTGGGGCCACTATATTTACGTCATATGTTTCCGTTGGAGAGATATTTAGGAGTATTGAAAGGTTATGTGCGGAACCGTGCTCACCCAGAGGGTTCAGTTATGCAAGGATACACCACTTAAGAAGTGATTGAGGGTTGCGCTGATTACATCAAAGATGGAAAACCGATAGGTGTGCCTATACCAGTACATGAGGGTAGACTACGTAGGAGAGGCAAAGTGGGTAAGAAAAATTTTATCGTTCAAGATTACAAGATTGTATACCGTGCACATTTTGGTGTACTACAACAACTCGCAATAGCTGAGTCGTACATCGAGGAACACCAAATTGAGCTTCACAAAAAAACCAAGACCGCACAGAGGACTGGATCATGAAAGAGCACAGAAGATGTTTCATGAATGGTTAATGGACAAAAATATACCATACGGAAACTCTATAGAAGAGGCAACAATGATGAAGTTAGCTTCTGGCCCATCTACTTTCGTGACATCATGGCAAGCATATGACATCAATGGTTGCACATTTTACACTAAGGAAAAAGACGGTAAGAGTGCTGCACAAAATAGTGGTGTTCGTATAGAGGCTTATGATCCACAAGGGTAGAAGACCACATACTTTGAGTTCATAGAGGAAATATGGGAACTCGATTATGGCGAAAGAATGGTAATGCCCGTATTTAAGTGCCAATGGGTCAAACATCCTTATGGTGTGAAAGTGGACAACTACAGGCTGACACTGGTAGACTTGAACAAAGTGGGTTATAAAGATGACCCGTGGGTTCTCGCCGATCATCTTGCACAAGTTTTTTATGTACAAGATCTAGAAACTGAGAAGATGCACGTAGTTGTTTCTGGAAAGCAAAATATTGTTGGGGTTGAGAATGTGGGAGATAATGAAGAGGAATATAATCAGTATGAAGAGATGTACCTTCTCACTGAACAAGAAAACATCAACCGCGTAGAGAGAAGCATTAAAAAGGATTTGAAACCCAATATGCGAGAAGATGTAAATGCTGGAAAAAATGTATAATATATATTTTATATATTTGTATCCTCTAAAATCAACTTAGAACAATGTTCCATTTCAGCTTTAGATAACATGTTTCGAACATTACTAAATTTATCTTCTGTAGGGAAGACTAATTTGGACAAGTGATCCTTTTCGGCTTGTTGACTATCATATTTATCAACTTCACCTGTTCCATAAGTTATCAAATTGTATGTGTATATAAATTTCTTCTGACCTATGAAGATGAGGTTTGCCTTCCAACAGCTTGATTCCAAACAACATCTAGAAGCACAACTCTTGAATCTCCTGTCAAGCTAATCCCTTCACAGCAAAGTCTTGTAGATGCAAGTAACACCCAAGACTCATCATTTGGATTGTTAAAAGCTTCAATTGAAGTATGATCATACTTACCATCCATTTGAGGGCTTGTTTGGATAGGAGTGGATCCACTTCAATATAAGTGGATCGAGGAGAAAATTATTTCATTTTCCCCTCCAATCCACTTGAATCCAATTAGATTGAGTACATCCAAACAAGCACTGAAGGATTTCTTTCTCTTCTCTCCATTTAAAAACATACAAAGATGCTACTTTATCAGTTCTAATGGCTGAATATATTGACTAAAAATCAGTACCATCTCTCTTAGTGCTTCACACAAGCGACGAAGCGAACAACTTCAATCACAAATCTTGTTTTTACTCTTTTCATTGCAATTTGACCTTAATCTTTCAAGCATAGATTTATCAATAAGTGAAGCTTCCTCATCAGACATGTTAATGGCAGTTACAAGCGAAGTGTGTGTGGAAGCTAATGAAATCTCAACAGGACTGAAGACAAAGAGATGTTGCATATGAGTGGCAATGTCCAGGTTAGACAGCATGAAGCTATGATGGCAACCTTCAACAACATGAAAAGTGATGCGAAGGTTATGCTTGCATCAACCAAGGCATGTTGTGAGGGCATAACACTTGTTGGGGCATCACGATTATGCTTGCCCCAACAAGTGTTATGCCCTCACAACATGCCTTGGTTGATGCAAGCATAACCTTAGCATCACTTTTCATATTGTTGAGGGTTGCCATCATAGCTTCACGCTGTCTAACCTGGACATTGCCACTCATATGCAAGATTTCTTTATCTTCAGTCCAATTTAGATTTTGTTAGCTTCAACAGACCCTTCACTTCTAACTGCCATTAACATGTGTGATAAGGAAGCTTCACTTATTGATAAATCTATGCTTGAAAGATTAAGGTCAAATCCCTATGAAAGTGTAAAAACAAGATTTGTGATTGAAGTTGTTCGCTTCTTCGCTTGTGTGAAGCACTAAGAGAGAAGGTACTAATTTTTAGTCAATATATTTAGACATTAAAACTGATAAAGGAACATCTTCCTAGGTTTTCAAAAGGACAGGAGGGAAAGAAAACCTTCAAATGGATGGGACAATCCTTCCAAGGGATCGTCAGGCTTCAATAGAGGCTTTCAACAATCCAAATGATGAGTCACGGGTGTTACTTGCATCTACAAGAGCTTGCTGTGCAGGGATTAGCTTACAGCATCACATGCGGTTCTTAATTAACAAGCAGCCTATGAAAACAATAACTTTGCACAGACGGTCCTTTAATAAAAACCGTTGTGATGTTTGAACCAGTACATACGGTTCTTAAATAATGATCGCCCGTGAATGTCATGTATTTACCTAGACGGATGTTAATTAAAACCACACATAAAGTTTGTTAGAGTACAGGCGGTTCTTAAGTAATAGCTGCCTGAGAAAATCATGTATTTATCCATGCGGTTGTTTTTTAAAATCCACTTGCGATGTTTCATCATCACAGGCGTTTATTATATCATTCATCATCACAATCATATTTTTTATGGACCACCTGTGTTTGAAAAATTGAGGCGCTGTGAAAATGCTTTTTGTAGTAGTGTAGGTCCGACAAGTTTTGGTAAGCTCTGGCGTTAGGTCCTACTAGCTTTGGTAAGTTATGGCGCTAGGTTCTGCTAGCTTTGGTAAGCTCTGGCGCTAGGTCCTGCTAGCTTTGGTAAGCTCTGGTTCAAGGTCCGATTATCTTTGGCAAGGTTCGGAGCTTCATCGCAGTGGTTTTGCTTTTAACTTGCAATATTTCAAACTTGCTTTACAGTTATGGAAAGTTTGCCTAGTATTCTTTTACTAAGTTTTTGATGCGTTTTGGCTGATTATGGTGGTTATGGCTGATATAATTTTGCTATGGTTTGCAACATGCTTATGTGAGGTGCTCATGTAAGGTGTTGTGGTTTCGGAACTAACATGAGTTAAGTCAAGAACTTGTGCTCGGAAGTATTGGTTGTTTATTCATGTGCAGGTGTTGCTTGAGTTCAAGACATGGCTGGCGACGGGATCCATTGAACTAGTCTTAGGAAGAAGATGAGGTTCAACAACCAAGTTCAGGAGGAATTGTGGTTGAGTTGATTGGGAGGTCGCACATCATGGTTGAATCAAGAACAATGCATATGAAGGTATCGTGGATGTCATTGGAAGATGTTTGCACATGTGCAAGGAGTGCATGGATGTGGCTACATGGTTCCAAGACATGATGAAGAGATGTGAACGTAAAGAATTGGTCAGAAAGGTCCAACCGACTAGGTTATGGACTCATGTTGCGGTTGGGTCGGGTTTGACTCAAATATGGAAATATTTGAATTGATTATGATAGAATTTTGTCTGGGTCATGAAGTTGGGTTGTTTTAGAAATGTGGTATACCTTTCTAAAAAGTGTTTGAAAGTCTTAAGATTGCTTCTATTTGCGTATGGAAGAGTCTTGAGCAGTTATGGAAAGTTTTGGTTGAAGCTGAGTAGGATTTGAGTCCGAGTTAGGATTGGGTTGGCCTAAGGGCTGGTTATATAAGAAAGGGAGGTCAGAGCTCGTGGTGCACGACTTTGGGGCTGTTCCTCTTGTGGTTTGATCAATAAAATTTGTAGTTTAAAGGAACTTTTGTGCCTTGTTCGTCCAACTTGTTTCAGACAAGTTTTTCTCGTCGAGTTTCTGCACAACACTACCTTGCTCCAGTGGTTTTATCATAACTCGAGATTCACAGGTCCAATTGACGTGATTCTTTTTGTATTGTCTTCACAACTTCATTATCTAACATCTCTGAAAATTTCATGGTCATTGGATTTGTGGTTTCTGATCTACATGAGTTCTTTGCAGTGTTGCAGATCTGTTTTTACTTGGGTAGAATAGATTGACCTTTGTTCGATCTTTCGATCGTAACTCGAGTTTTTCTTGACGGATTTCCGTGATTCTTATTGTGAAGTCTTCTTGACTTGATTCTCCACAATCTATACTAGTTTGTCACAATTGATCACCATTCGATTAGTCGCACACACAATTTCTTTAATAGATCAATTTTCTGCTGAGGGGTTTTCATTCTTCCGCTACGAAGTTTTAATCTACCATTCACCCCCCTCTGGTAGCTATACACATGGTCTTTGATCCTACAATTGGTATTAGAGACACGGTGATCTAATCTTTGTTATTTTCACGTGTTTTTGACTAATCATCATGGAGAAATACTCCGCAAAACCTTGTGTCTTTAGTGGTGTTGATTTTTAGGTTTGGAAGGCACATATGGAAGCTTTCATCCAGGCACAAGGCTTTGCAATATGGGAAAAGGTGTACAAGCCTTACGACGTGCCGTCAAACGATGAAGTCACAGCTACAAACATGAGAGATGTCGACAACTACAACAAGACTCACAACTTGATCATACAAGGATTAACTCAAAGCGACTTCGACCGTGTTGCACACCTCCAATCTGCGTATGATGTGTGGAAAGAACTTTGTAACTACCACGAAGTATCCAACATGATCAAGGAGGTAAAGCAAGATATGTTCAAGAAAGAATATATGCATTTTGAGATGCAACCAGGTGAGTGCATCGATAATCTCTTTGCTCGTTTTAATAAAATTCCCAGCAACTTGCATAGCGTCAATGTAAAATTTTCAGATGCTAAGAATGCTAGGCAATTACTAAGTGCATTAGACATGTCATTTTGGGAGATGAAAGTTACATCTATTCGTGAATCTACTGTCATTAGTACACTTACTTTAGATGTTCTATATTCTAAATTGAAAAGTCATGAAATTGACATAATCTCACGTAAGAACCCCAAGAAGTCTCTTGCATTCATTTATCAATGTGGCATGCCTAGCTCCGGCCCATCTTCATCTTGTGGAACACTTGTTTTGTTGTCCTTTCTAACCCTCGAACAGATTGAAGAGTTTCCAGAGGAAGAACTTGCACTCATCTCTACTCGGTTCTCAAAAGCATTGCAAAATGTGAGAACTAGAAGGAGAGGAAGTGCCAGACCTCAATGATGTCTCGAATGTGGTAAGACAAGACATTTTTGCATGGATTGCCCTAAACTTTCTGGTACTACTTCCCGTGATGGAAAGCAAACAAGGATGAAGCACTCCTCTGCAAACGAGAAGAAGTAAAAGGGTTTTACAAGATTCCAATTGGTGAATAGTTTTATCTCCACACTTCAAGAACTTGGATCAAGCGATGTGGACATTGGAAGTAATGAAAATGAAGATGATTTGGCAAACTTGTGCTTCATGGCGGGCAAGTCAAGATCTAGTATAGAGGTGGCAGAACAAAACAGCAACAATGAAGAGGTATGTCCTACTTGCGAAGAAATGTGTGATGCTATTTCTTGTGCCACTGTTATAGTTAAGAAAAAGGACAAAAAACTTAGGGACAATGCTGTTAAAATTGAGTCACTAGAATCTGAAATTAATCATCTGAATCCTTAATTCCTAGTGATGATTCTTGTTCCTCATGTGAGCTTATATATGAACAATTGTCCTCTTTAAGAAGTGCGCACACCTCCACACTTGATAAGCTAGAACTTGAAATTGAAAAGAACAAAAAGCTTGCTGTCCTTAATGATAAAAACATGAAAGATGCTAGCTTTTCTACAATTGATTCGCATTGTTCTACTTGTGATGATCTTTATAAGAAACTACACAATGCTACGAATGAGATTTCTATATTGAACAATGATTTATGTTCTCATGAAGATAAATATTGTTCTAATTGCAAACTAAAAGGAAAAACTTCATGTGAAAATTGCCTAGAATTGTCGCCAAACTAAAGATAAAAAGCATCATGCAACAGCCTAGGCAGGCAAAACTCTGATAGGAGCCAATTATGACACAACTAAAAAAAGCACTTTGCTATAGTTTTTGCTATCGATAAGTTTAGATCCTATTTGGTTGGAGCCAAGGTCGTAGTCTACACAGACCATGCTGCCTTCAAGTACTTGCTCACCAAAAAGGATGCTAAACCAAGGCTAATCCAACGGATTCTTCTACTCCAAGAGTTTGACCTAGAAATCAAGGATAATAAAGGAGTAGAGAATTCCATCGCAAATCATCTCTCATGTATGCAAGTCATGCAATGTGGGGACCGGAAACCCGACATCCAAGGATTTCATCGGGTGGTGTCGTGCGATGCGACACCCAACAGTATACAGGAAAAGAACGAGAATAATATGCAATACCAAATCTTTATTTATAAACACAGTAGAAGTTTTACAATAATAAGTGAAAAGGAAAGTGACATATACATCATAGCTACGCTCTCAGCACTAGCTATGCAAAAGCAAAGTCATCCATGTCCTGGATGCTTCGAACTAGCAACACCAAACTTATGGCGGCGTGCAGGGCTCCCACTCAGCTGTATACCCTGGAGGGGGTGCAGCCTCGTTGTCGAACCCGTCATCAGTTGTATAATCTGCAAAAACTTGTTAACTGCAAATGTGAGATTAAGGCTCAACAAGACTAACCCGTCTCACTAGACATATGCAGGGTGAATACTAAGCATAGGTAAGGTAAAGCAGAAGGGACTTGCCTACAAATGGATCCTTAGCTTTCAAGTTATTATCAGCAGCTTAGTTAAATGAAAGTAACTTTAGTGATCATATTGGATAACAATCAAAGTTCCAAAATAATTATAACTCAATACATCGTATTCTCCTGACTTCTTCAGTATTTACTACGTCACGGCACGGAGAACAAGTGGTACCCTATTACCACGAGGGATGGTGATTGCAATCAGGACACACCCGAATAACACATCACATACACCCGTGCCTAAGGAGTGTGCCGTGCTCCTCACCACGTCATACGCAGCCACCTTTCACAAGAGAAACTCAAACGCCGAACCGGTCCTACCATCGTGGGCATAACGTTTCAGCATGGAGCGTGTCTGTGCCCACCAGCGAATTTACACCTTACTACCCTCGGCCCACCCCTATCGACAATGGGCTATGCCTCGACATCCGAGTTACCAAGTTACATCGGTTTCTTGGGTTCCATATGCCCAGTATGCATCCGGTACCGTTCAAACTTGTCCAGCAGGGCTGCACACGGATCGGTCCTCAACCGACACAAGTAGGGCTACGCACGTGAGACCACGTCTCTCTGCATCCTACTCAATGCTCGGTCTAAATTTCATATTCATAAACTAATTCTTGATCCAATTCATCCCGTGTGATAAAATCCTATCTTGCGAGTAGATTCCAACTACTCGACTTCTACCGGATTCCTATGCATGTAAGCATGGCATTTTCTACTTGTCGGTCTGTAGACCTACTCAATACTCCATGGGATTTGTGGGTCATGCAAGTGGATGTCAAACACCTTAATCGTAATGCACAAACATCTGAAGACGTAAGGTGAATAAAAACTGCAAAGATACTATAAGGAACTTAAATGCAAACCGGGGCTTGCCTGAAAACGAGTCCGGGTCTAAGTTAGTGTCCATTAGATGGACTTCCAAGACTTCTGGCTGCTCCTCGAATTCAGTTACTACACGATATGCATATACTATATATGAATGACTTTGAAAATAATTAATATGTTTAAGGTCACAAGCTAATATCATGTGATAAAAATAAGATAATGATCTTAATTAGCTTTGGGACTTTTTGGTAGATACTAGGGACTAAAATAGAGACTCTTGCAAAGAACAGGAGATGATCAAGGAAGTTTGCTATCTCTAAAATTATGGAAAGTAATAACCTTCTCTGAATTTTGGATGAAATTTGGGAGGTCGATCATGGCTACCAGTGGTTGTACCATGCAGCGGGGGTCTCAGAGGTTCTAGGAAAATTTGTTTCACAATTTTCTAAGCTTCCTACAGAGATAAATTGATTTTACAATTTTGGGAGAATTTTTGAAATGTTTTCTGTATTTTTCCCAATTTTTCAATTACCTAGAGGTTTGGAACACTTATCAACCCAGTAAGTGAAGTCCAATGAACTTGAAATTCTTACTGGAGATCAAGTGTATTATTAAGAGTGCTCTGACCAAAATTTGGAATTTTCCAATTAACAGAACAGTGGTAACTAATTTCCCAAGCAGTTAGCTCAAAGGAATTAAAAATTCTGGGAGTTTCATATCAAACAAATTGCACCACTGCAAAGTTGAGATTTATATGAGTCTACCAGAATTTATTTGGAAATTGTTGAGAAATTCTACTAGGAGTAATGAATTTTAGAAGTTTGAGTGAATCCTGGAATTATATTTGAATTGGAATGGGCCAATCACATCTGGACCACACCGGGGGCCATGGGGTTAACCCGCACAGCTGCACCAGATCCAGTACCGCAGCCGATTGTGCGCTCGCACGCGTCGCTGACGGGCGGGGCCCAGGGGGCCTTCGTCTACCTCCAGATGCGCCGCTTGGCCGCGGCGGCGCAGCGCCGGCGAGCTCGCCGGAACGGTTGCATCGACCTCCTTCCGGCCTAGCCTTGACCGCCTAACCATAAAATCGACCGTGCAAGCCAATGGTGCGGGCCAATCGAGGCGGAAACGGCTAGAGATGGTGGTGCGACGGTGGCGGCGGAGCTAGGGTTCTGGTGATTGTCAGAATCACCCGGGAATGGCGCAAGAAGCTTGGGGAAAGGTCTGGAATGTTCCTGGGAGCATGGGGAAGATAACTAGGGGGTGCAAATGGGATGAAATCATTGGCAACGTTGACTTTGACGGTGAAGCGACGGATTTCATTGGCGGCGGGGAAAAACTTGAATATCTCGGTCAATACTCGATGGTTTCCACTGATTCTTGGCACATGGGTGCGCTAGGAGGTACGGACTATAATCCTTAATTGGATTGAAAAATTATTACACGTAGAAACAGAATTAAAGCGAGAAGTGAGGTAGTTCAATGGCAACGGCCGAAAGCAAAACTGGAATATATTGCTCGATACTGGATGAAATGAGGCACGACTTTTACCATGAGAAAGAGCTCGGGATGGTGATCCTTTTTTCTGTTGTGGTCGAGTTGTGACACCGCTCGTTGAGGGCTGGCGACGATGGAGCAGAGGCGACGTTTGTCCCCAACTCAGGTGGCATCCACGGAACTTCAAACTACGGCCAACACAAAGAGCTAAACGATGATCCAAAGGGTTTGGATGGTAGAACATAGCCTTGGCGTCATCTTTTCTGTTTGCATCGAAGAGAAATAAGGCAAGGAGGAGGTGCTCACCGGGGAGGAACGGAGGTGGCGGTGCTGTGCGATGGCGGCGCGAAATAGAGCAAAAAGGGGCGCTGAGGTTTACCACTTGGGTTAGAAAGGAAGATAAGGGTGAGGAGGACGCCAGAAACACCATGCAGCTGCTTGCCAATGGTGAGGTGTTGCCCTCAACGCGCGTCGATCGACGGGGAGTCAGAAGACAGGGCACTCACGGTAATGGCTTACTGACCAGTGGCTCCCACTTCCCTCTCCAACTCTATCTCTCTGGAACTTCAATTTCCTTACCAAACTTGATCCAAAAATCCTAGAGAGATTAAGATTCTGAAATTGGATTTCAAATTTGGACAAGTTTCAATTGGAATTCAAATTCAAAATTGAATTTGAATGAAATTCAATGGAGTCACTGAATAAAATAGCAAATGAGCTTCAAAAATTTTGAAAATTCGCAGGGGTGCTATTTGGAATATTATGAGGCCATGGAAAAATATATAGCCTCAGATTTGAATATTTTGACAGGGCCTAATTGTACAGTAGCTATATTCAAGTTTTTGAAATAATTCGAATACATTTAGTACTGCATATGGTTTTTGCCCTAGCAAATTTCCATTCAATAAATTCCAAAATTTGCAGAAAGGTCACTTGAATTATCCTAGGGTCATTGGTGATGTCCTTTCCCCTATTTTAATAAAATTTAATTATGAGTGAAAGAAATTTTTTATGAGACCAAGTTTATGTGTACAACCATAACTGAACTCCACTATGGTTGATGACTAACTGGTAATTGAACTTTATACTAAGGAAAAACCTGGATTTTACATTCCTTCCCCCTTAAAAGAATCTCACCCCGAGATTACAATAGGAAGGATAAAATAAAAAACATCTAATGAACATATGCCGCTAACAAATCCGGATAGTTTGTTCTAAGGTATTCCTCACTTTCCCACATTGCTTCTTCAGCGGTGTGGTTACCCCACAAGACCTTGTAGAAATGCAAGGTGCGATTTCTTGTGGTGCGAGTCTTCTCATCGATTATCTGGGTTGGATGCTCAGAGTACGTAAGATCTGGTTGGAGAGATTCCAAATCCTCCATACGGATGTCAGCTGGGGTCTTGAGACAATTCCGCAACTGCAAAATGTGAAACACATTGTGGACCCCTGAAAGCGATGCTGGTAGTTCTAGTTGATAGGCCACAAGTCCGCATTGTTCAATTACCGCGAATGGCCCAATGAAGCGTGGAGCTAGCTTCCCTTTTACTCCGAAGTGATGAATCCCTTTCATTGGGGATACACAAAGATAAATGTGATCCCCGACATCGAAGTGAAGAGGTCGACATCGTTTGTCCGCATAGCTTTTCTGACATGACTGAGGAGCCTTGAGATTGGCTTCAACAACTCATACTTGTTCTTCG
This sequence comes from Tuctoria greenei, assembly GCA_036927565.1. NCBI lineage: Eukaryota > Viridiplantae > Streptophyta > Magnoliopsida > Poales > Poaceae > Tuctoria > Tuctoria greenei. The sequence continues at coordinate 183,015,669 of JAYESD010000001.1, forward strand.
GCTTCATCCAAGTCGATACCATATATCACCCATTCACTAGATTCACACCAGTTCAAAGGTGTACGGCACTTCCGGCCATAAAGAGCTTCATATGGTGCCATCTGGATGCTAGCCTGATAACCATTGTTGTATGAAAATTCCGCCAATGGCAGATGATCATCCCAATTTTTACCATGGTGGATGGCACAGGCGCGGAGCATATCTTCCAGCACTTGGTTTACCCGCTTCGTTTGACCATCAGTCTGAGGATGCAAAGCTAAGCTCCGAATCAACTTGGTACCCAACGATGTGTGGAGCTGCTCCCAAAATCGAGCAACGAATACGGCTCCACGATCTGAGATGATGGTGCGGGGTACTCCATGTAAGCACATGATTCTAGCAATATACAACTCTACGTACTTCGGTGCACGGTAGTTGATATTGACGGGTATAAAATGAGTTGACTTGGTCAATCGATCAACTATCACCCAAATGGAATCATGCTTACAGAATGTGAGAGGCAATCCAACAATGAAATCCATGCTGATGTCCTCCCATTTCCAGGCCGGTATGCTCAAAGGTTGAAGCTGATTGGCTGCCTTCAGATGATCAGCTTTCCCCCGCCGACACGTATCACATTCAGATACGTACTTCGCTATCTCCCTCTTCATCCAAGTCCACTAGAATTTCTTCTTTAAGTCTTGGTACATTTTGTTACTTCCCAGATGAATAGAATGTTTGGACAAATGAGCTTCGTCCAATATCTTCTTCTGAAGTTCCACATTGTGGGGTACCACAATGCAGTCTTTGAACCAGATGGTACTGTCATTGTCACCTCAGAAACATTTCATCTCCCCCTTCTTCATTCTTCAAGAAGTTATAGTTAGGAACGTTGTACGGGAAACAACAATAGCTAAATCTGACTAGTACGGGGTCCAATGCAGACAAGTCCATACTAAGCCAGGTTTTTAATTGTTGTTTCGGTTCTAATTCATTTTAATCTTGTTCCTTTTTGTGTTGTATCATGCTATACATGTATAAGAATGAATGCTATGCATGATGGATGAAATGAGGGTGTTATAGTTAGTGTCAAGTAAAAGCACACGGTACCCTCTAGTATGAGATGGATAACCAAGAAACTTGCCATCAACAGATCTAGATTCAAATTTATCAATATTACCATGTTTCTTAACAAAGAATTTGCAACCAAAGACCCTAAAGTGTGTGACACTAGACCTATGTCCAAACTGAAGCTCATATGGGGTTTTTCCTAGCTTAGCACACAAGAAAGTACAATTTGAGACATAACAAGCTGTTGCAGTTGCATCTGCCCAAAACTTCCTAGGAGTTCGATATTCATCAAGCATACTCCTAGGCATAAACAAAGGTTCTGTTCTTTCTCTCTACAACCCCATTTTGTTGTGGTACATATGGTGAAGAAAATTGATGATCTATTCCATTTTCATCACAAAAGTGATCAAATGATTGGTTTTTAAATTCGGTTCCATTATCACTTCTAATTGCTTCTAAAGATCTTGGGTGATAATGTGAAAGTCTAAGATCCAACCTTCTAAAGTCACTAAAAGCTTCATTCTTCGATGCCATAAAGTAAACCCAATAGTATCTAGAATAATCATCAACAATTACAAGCACATACCACTTACCTCCAAAATATTGAAAATGTGAAGGACCTACTGTGTTAAGTTGTAAAAGTTGTGTCGGTGCTGTTGTCATGGTCATTGCGAGTGGAGCATGTGAACCTACAACCATCTTCGCATGTCTACAAGAAGAGCACACAATTTCTTTGTCTCTTTTAAGCTTAGGTAACCCTCGTTTTTTATCAAGACCACTAACACGAGTGAGTTGATCAAAACCTACGTGACCAAGTCTATGATTAAAAAATATAAATCCTTTGATTCATTATCAAATAAACACCCATGCTTAGAGGTCACCACATCAAAATCAACTTTAAAAACTCTTCCAAACCGAGGCATAAGCTCACCATTTGAATCTACAACCTTGCAGCAATTTTTAGCGAAAACAACTTCCAAATTTTCAGGTAGCAATTGAGAAACTAAAAGCAAATTGTATTTCAAATTTTTAACAAGTGCCACATCCTTCAAAGTGTAGTGATTATTAACTCTAACCAAACCCTTATCTATTACAGGAGTTGAAGAATTACGGGCGAAAGTAACATTTTCTACACGTGACACAAAAGAGAGGGAGCAAGACCATTCTTTGTTACAACTCATGTGGCATGAGCATCCTGAATCCACAAGACAAATGTTTTCCTTCCTCAAGTGTGTAACCTACATAGAAGCACAATACATCGATGACTCAATATTGGGGTTAGTAAAAAGGCATTTAGGGATCTAGTACTGAGTCACACGACGTCCAATAGGAATAACGCGTGAAAGCTGAGATAAAACAGCAGGTTCATGAGCCAAAACTTGAGAATTCTTGTTCCCAACTATTGACTTACGAGGTGTTGACATGTGTAGCATGAAAAACAGCAAGTTTGGGAAAAAAATTTGCATGTTTTTGACTCATCACACCAGGTTGCAAATTCCTAACATTCGGTCCATCACGTGCAACAAGTTTTGCTTGATTGTTACGTGATGTAGCTAGCATTCCTTGCTTCTATTCTTGTTTAGCTAGTCTATAACAAAAATATATGACATGGTCATCTCTACCATAGTAGGTATAATTAAATTTAACCTTATGTTTGTGTCTAGAAGAACAAGCAACGTGTGAATTAGCAACCAAATGAGACAACACCCCTGCTGACCTAAAAACCACCTCTTTTGTTTAGGAACTGTTTGAATCAAACCACTTCCTAGTGACTTACAACCTTAGGTCGATGTGCCTTAGCATGAGTAGTAGAATCAAAACCTGAACCAGTTTTATCATTGCAAGTCTTAGAAGAATTCAACAACAAGTTTAGATTCTTATTCCCACTACAAAACCGCCCTAGTGTCCTATGCATGTCATCAAGTTTCTTAGACAAGTCTAGACAGTTTTTACATGAAGTTTTTTCCTTTTAGTTTGCAATTAGAACAATATTTAACTTCATGAGAACATAAAGCATTGTTCAAAACAGAAATTTCATTCATAGCATCATGTAGTATCTTATTAAGATCATCATAGTTAGAACAATGCAAATCAATTGTAGAACAGCTAGCATCTTCTATGTTTTTATCATTAAGTGCAGCAAGATTTTTGTTCTTTTCTATTTCTAGCTCAAGTTTATCAAGTGTGGAGGTGTGCACACTTCTTAAAGAGGAAAATTGTTCATACATCAATTCACACGAGGAACAAGAATCATCACTAGGAATCAAAGATTTTAGCCGATTAATTTCAGATTCTAGTGATTCAATTTAACAACATTGTAAGTTTTTGTCCTTTTTCTTAAGAAAAACAGTGGCATGAGAAACAACATCAAACATTTCTTCGCAAGTGGGACATATGTGACACCCGGTACCGAAAATGAACCAAGTGAATGCATATGTGTGCCCAGGACGTTCGACACACATACACGAGTGCATCACAAAAGAGTATACAGAAAATTACCACAGAATAAGATTAATTATCAAATTTTTTACACAAACCATATTATCCTCGAATACAAGTTCTAATGAATATTAATGACGACTTCAACTAATGCAGCAGAAATAAACTAAATAAGCAAACTAAACAGCTAGGCAGCATAAGCAATAGGGTATAGCGCAGCTCCAATCAACACCACAGGCAAAGCTGACAGTAGACACGGCCTAGAACTCCACATTATCACCATTAAACTCCCAATCCTGACCTGCAACTATTGGGGGGGGGGGGATTGCAAGAGTGAGTACATGTCGTACTTAGCAAGTGTGGAAAGTATGACATGTAGCTGATTCAAATGACGACAATAATAATGGCTAAGTGCTGAAAAGTACATTAAAACATTTGAAAAGCAATATATTACATGTATTTGAAGTAAACCCATCATAATCCATAAATAATATCATAGTACCAATCCATATTTCATATCCATCATCATCATACCATTAACAATATTCAATACCAGAATTCAATTCATAACCATCCATAACCATAATTCCAACCATAACCATCCCAATACCGAGTTCCCTCTAATCATGGAAGATGTCCAGGTGCTCATGACCGGGAGCACGGCTATCATGATAGTTTATTAGACTCTGAAGAGTTTGTACCGCTTTACCCACGTGTTTGTGATTTCATCGCCTTTCGATGACTAATAACCTCCCTTATGCCTGTAACCCATCGGTCGCATTACATACTTTCGTTGATTTGTGGCCAAGAGATCACAATATAGCCTTTACAAAGGGATTACTAGCCTATTTAGACCCCACTGAGGTTTCACCGGTGGCGATGCCTCCAACTGAGCACATCTTCAACCAAGGGCCCCGCTCTTGAGCCATTCGGATCCCAGGGTAGTCCCACCAATCATCAACAAACCCAATCCGACTACCCCTTCCCCGAGCATCCTTAATGGTCCAAATAGCACTGGCAAAGCCCTAATTAATCAGCTACGCCGCACCCATACTTGGCCCCGTGGTGGCACTGTAATCCTGGCTTATTCTCGCATGAACCGGTCCTTGGATCTAAAGCAAGCAAACCACCATGGCATCCAACCCATCCACATACCAGGCTTGCTTAGATCACTAATTACCATATCACATTATCCAGTTCTTGTTAATCATAGTCTCATAAATACATTATTAATGTGTATTATTGATTTCCCATCCCAGTTAATTAAGCGAAGCAAAAAGGTAAAAGCCCTTCCCGACTCTCTACCATAAATTTCAGGCGACAACGATGGTCAAACAACGCTAGTAAACTTCCTACCATAGAATTCCCATCAAATTGACACAAGCATACAGTTTGCAAACAAAACATTTATTTCAAAATAGGATCAATATGCTTCAAGGACACTTGCCTTGCTCTTGCGGTTGATTAGGGTGAAAGCCTTCAAACTCTTGGTGTTGTAGATCCTCCGCGGCACTCTCTAGCACAAATCCGTCTAATCCACACAATAAACATACAAGGCAAGAAACACAATCAAAGAGTGCACAAATATTACTCAATATGAATGACATGCATGATTTATGCAAATGCAAGGTAGAACTTGTTAATAGATTGATTTCAAAGATCACTAACTAGTTCTAATAGATTTTAACAAGTTTATACAGGTTTGGATTTGATTAGATCTACTTTTAGAATCAATTCAACACAATTTAGTCAGCAAAATCAGACTAGTTTGCAGAAGGTCGTACTAGTTTGCACTTCGCAGAACTAGCAAACTAGGGTTTTCTAGATCGACGTAAATTTGGAGATTAGGGGTTGAATTCTTGTAAGGAAAAGAGAATAGAAGGTATACCATGTGTTTATAACACCAATGAATCAAGAAACTTGGAGGTAACACTTGGATCTTGATGATCTAGGGTTGGGGATGAACTTGGAGATGAATTGGTGTTGAAGAACGAAAGCTTGATGGAGATCTTGATCCTCTTTCGTTTCCTCCTCTTCTTCTTCTTGCTTGGGATCTCCTCCTCCCTCCTTGATGGTGGCTCTCCATGAACTAGGGTTTGGGTGGGGTGGAAAAGTGGCAAATAGATGTCAAGCAAAGGGTGGGGTTGTTTATATAGAGCTGGAGGCTAGGGTTAGATGGATTTCGAGTTTGAGAGGAGTAGAGGCCGGTTTAGGGTCCCACATGGTCTCTAAAAGAGTTAGGCACGACATACCTAGGCCCACTTAACGTGAAACCCAAGAAACAAGTCGTAAAACAAAAGATCAATTCGGAGTCTCGAAATATCGGACAAGTCCGAAAAGGATCGTACTAGTCCGAAGTTGTCCAGAGAGAAAATCGGACAAGTCTGGCCAAATATCAGACAAGTCTGACTTTAGTCAGAGAGGAAAACGGACAAGTCCGTTGGAACACCGGACTAGTCCGGAAAAGTCCAGGGACTTAGCAAATTTTCAAGTATTCTTGGAATATCAGACTAGTCTGCACAAAATCGGACAAGTACGAAAGTTTCCAGAGGCAAAATCGGACTAGTCCGCAACAAAATCTGACAAGTCCGATTTTAGTCAGAGAGAAATCAGACTAGTCCTCAGTAAAATCGTACTACTCCGTACTCTCTCCTTGGTTTTCAAGATTTTGATCGGCTGTTCGGCATAAGTCAAATCTTCTTCTAGTTCCAATCCTTCCATGGGCACTTGTTCTTCCGGTACTCTCAAGCACTTCTTGAGCTGGGAAACATGAAAGACATCATGGATGTCCGAAAGATGAGCTAGCATCTCCAACTTATACGCTACTTCTCCTCTTTTGTCCAAAATCTTGAATGGTCCAATGTAGCGAGGTGCTAGCTTGCCTCTTATGTTAAACCTCTTATGACCTCTCATTGGTGACACCTTGAGGTAAACAAAATCTCCTATTTCAAAGGCTTATTTCCTTCTCCTATTTTCTACATAGCTTTTTTGTCTTGATTGGGCAGCCCTCAAGTTTTCACGAATTATTTGGACTTGCTTTTCGGCTTCTTGCAACACGTCCAGACCAAATACTTGAGTTTCTCTTGCCTCATTCCAAAACAAAGGTGTCCTACACTTCCTCCCATAAAGCGCTTCATATGGTGACATTTTCAAGCATGCTTGGTAACTATTGTTGTATGAAAATTCCGCATATGGCAAGCTCTTGTCCCAACTTTTCCCATGCTTCAAAGCACAAGCTCTTTAAATGTCCTCTAAAATTTGGTTGGTCCTCTCGGTTTGTCCATCCGTTTGAGGGTGATAGGCCAAACTGAAATTCAGCCTCGTTCCCAAAGCTTCATGCAATTTCTGCCAAAATCTGGAGGTAAATTGAGAACCTCTACCCGAGACTATCTTCTTCGGTAGTCCATGTCGACACACAATATGCTCCATGTATATTTCAGCCAATTGTGCAGCTGTATATTTGGTCTTCACAAAGACAAAATGAGCTTACTTGGTTAAGCGATCCACAATTACCCAAATTGAGTCATACCCGGACTGAGTATGTGGTAACCCAACTATGAAGTCCATTCCAATTTCTTCCCACTTCCATTCCGGGATCTTCAATGGTTGCAATAATCCAGCTGGCCTTTGATGTTCCGCCTTGACTCGTTGACACACATCACACAATGCCACATATTCAGCTATGTCCTTTTTCATGCTATCCCGCCAATAGCAAGTCTTCAAGTCTTTGTACATCTTTGTACAACCGGGGTGAATCGAGTATGGCAAGTCATGTGCCTCCTTTAGTATTGTCTCCCGAATACGCTTCACATTAGGCACGACAATCCTTTTTCCAAGCCACAGGGTACCATGTTCATCCTCGTCAAATCTGAATTCTCTCCCTTCTTCGGTCCTTTCCTTGATTTCCTTGATCTCTTCATCTGTGGTTTGTGCTTCTCGAATTTTTTGCTCCAAGGTCGGATTTAACTCCATCATCCCCATCTCATTTATGAATACGAGATTCAACCTTTCAAACTCCTTGCATAACTCAGATGGCAACTCTCGAACTGTGAGCTGATTACTTACTCCTTTTCGACTTAAAGCATCGGTCACTACATTGGCTTTTCCCGGATGATAGTTGATCCTCAAATCATAATATTTGATGAGCTCCAACCATCTTCGTTGCCTCAAATTCAGATCCGTTTGTGTGAAAATATACTTCAAACTCTTAAGATCCGTATAAATTTCACACCTATGTCCAAGAATATAGTGTCTCCAAATCTTCAATGCATGTACCACGGCTGCAAGTTCTAAATCATGCGTTGGGTAATTCTTCTCATGTTTCTTCAATTGTCTCGACGCATAGGCTACCACTTGACCTTCTTGCATCAATACACATCTAAGTCCTTGTCTCGATGCGTCACAATAGATATCAAAACTCTTGCTTACATTCGGCAATACCAAAACTGGGGCTGTTGTCAACCTCTTCTTTAACTCCTCAAAGCTGTTTTGACAAGCTTGAGTCCATTGGAAAGCCTTTCCCTTCATTAGCAATTCCATCATTGGGTTGGCTATCTTGGAGATGTCCTTGATGAACCGACGGTAATATCCAGCCATCCCAAGGAAACTCCTTATTTCCTTTACATTTTGCGGCGGTTCTCACTTCAACACGTCTCTCATTTTCCGGGGTCAACCGATACTCCTCCTCCTGAGATGATATGACCCACGACACCCCTCTCAACAAAAACTAACACTTGTTGAACTTGGCATACAATTGATGCTCCCTCAATTTCTGCAACGTAAGCCTCAAGTGTTCCTCATGTTCCTTCTCATCCTTCTAATCCACACAATAAACATACAAGACAAGAAACACAATCAAAGAGTGCACAAATATTACTCAATATGAATGACATGCATGATTTATGCAAATGCAAGGTAGAACTTGTTAATAGATTGATTTCAAAGATCACTAACTAGTTCTAATAGATTTTAACAAGTTTATACATGTTTGGATTTGATTAGATCTACTTTTAGAATCAATTCAACGCATTTTAGTCAGCAAAATCGGACTAGTCTGCAGAAGGCCAGACTAGTCCGCACTTCGCAGAACTAGCGAACTAGGGTTTTCTAGATCGACGTAAATTTGGAGATAAGTGGTTGAATTCTCGTAAGGAAAAGAGAATAGAAGGTATACCAGGTGTTTAGAACTCCAATGAATCAAGAAACTTGGAGGTAACACTTGGATCTTGATGATCTAGGGTTGGGGATGAGCTTGGAGATGAATTGGTGTTGAAGAACGAAAGCTTGATGGAGATCTTGATCCTTTTTCGTTTCCTCCTCTTCTTCTTCTTGCTTGGGATCTCCTCCTCCCTCCTTTATGGTGGCTCTCCACAAACTAGGGTTTGGGTGGGGTGGAAAAGTGGCAAATAGATGTCAAGCCAAGGGGTGGGGTTGTTGAGGTGGAGGCTAGGGTCAGATGGATTTCGAGTTTGAGAGGAGTAGAGGCAGGTTTAGGGTCCCACATGGCCTCTAAAAGAGTTAGGCACGACATCCCTAGGCCCACTTAACGTGAAACCCAAGAAACAAGTCATAAAACAAAAGATCAACTCGGAATCGCGAAATATCGGACAAGTCCGAAAAGGATCGAACTAGTCTGAAGTTGTCCAGAGAGAAAATTGGACTAGTGTGGCAAAAAATCGGATAAGTCCGACTTTAGTCAGAGAGCAAAACGGACAAGTCCACTGCAACACCGGAATAGTCCGGAAAAGTCCAAGGACTTAGCAAATTTTCAATGATTTTTGGAATATCGGACTAGTCCGCACAAAATCAGACAAGTCCAAAAGTTTCCAGAGGCAAAATTGGACTAATCCGCAGCAAATTGGACAAGTCTGTTTTTAGTCAGAGAGAAATCGGACTAGTCCGCACTTTCCTGCATTTTAAGTGTCATTTTGCTCCAAATCAATTTTAAACTCGTTCCTCTTGTTGTGGGTTAATGTTAAACATGTATATGAATGTATGCAAGGCATGATGCATGAAAATGAGGTTGTTACAACATACCTCTTCGTCATCGCTCTTGTGTTCTGCATCCTCCATATTTGATCTTGAGTTGCCCGCCATGAAGCATATAGTTGCCAAGTTGTCTTTCATCTTAATCACTCCTGGTGTGCACATAACTCGAGTTATTATCTAGGAGTGCGGAGAGAATTTGTTCCATCACTTGCCATTTTGTGAAAGTCTTCATTTTCTTGTTATTGTTGCCAGAGGAGGACTTGAACTTATTTTGCTTTTCAACACGGGTAGTAGGACCTAAAAGGTTAGGGCAATCTGTACAAAAATGTCCTGTCTTACCACATTTGAGGCATCATTGTGAACCACCACTCCCTCTTCTTCGAGTTTTCACATTTTGCAATGCTTTTGAGAATCTAGTAGAGAGAAGTGCTAGCTCCTCCTCTAGAAACTCTTTAATATGTTCAAGTGTTAGAGAAGACAACAAAGCCAGTGTACCACATGATGAAGATTAGCTAGAGCTAGGCACGTCACATTCTGAAACAAATGCAAGAGACTTGTTGGGGTTATTATGTGATATAATGTCAAGTTCATGAGTCATTAACTTGGAATATAGCACTTCTAAAGTAAGTGTACCCATGACAGTAGATTCACGAATAGATGTAACTTTTATATCCCAAATTGACATATCTAATGCACTTATGAATTGTCAGCATCTGAAAAATTAACATTGACACTACACAAGTTGCTGAGAATTTTGCTAAAGCGAGCAAAGAGATCATCGATCGACTCACCAGGTTGCATCTCAAAGTACATGTATTCTTTCTTGAACATAGCTTGTCTTAGCTCTTTGATCGTGTTGAATCCTTCTTGGTAGTAGCACAATGCTTTCCACACATCATATGCAGATTGGAGTCACTTTGAGATAATCCTTGAATAATCAAGTCGTGCACCTTGTTATTATTGTCGACGTATCTCATGTTGCAGTTGTAACTTCATCCTTTGAAGGCATGACAAAGCACTTGAAGACCTTTTCCCATATTTCGAAACCTTGCACCTGTATGTAAGCTTCCATGCAAGCCTTCCAAACCTGAAAATCAACGCTATCGAACACACAAGGTTTTGCGGAGTATTTCTCTTTCTGTACCCTGTAGACCAGGTACCCTCGCATATAGCAAAAGAAGTGTTGGGTCCCACCTTATAGGGGAGAAGACATTTAGGGGTCATGTTTCCTACAGCTCCAGACCCGCCTCCCTGCTAAGGGTGACTCCGGTGCTCCCACGTGTCCTGCAGCTCCGGACCCACCTCCCCGCTAAGGGTGGCTCCGGTGCTACAATGTGTCTTGTAGTTCTGGACCCGCCTCTCTGCTAAGGGTGGCTCCGGTGCTGCCACGTGCCCTACAGCTTCGAACCCGCCTTCCTACTAAGGATGGCTCTGGTGCTGCCACGTGTCTTGTAGTTCCTAACCCGCCTCCCTGCTAATGGTAGTTCCGGTGCTGCCATGTGTCCTGCAGCTCTGGACCCGCATCCTTGCTAAGGGTGGCTCTCGTGCTGCAATGTGTCCTACAGTTCCGGACCCGCCTACCTGCTGAGGATGGATCCAATGCTGATACGTGTCTTTTGGCTCTGGACTTTTCATCCCCGATGAGGAGGGCTCCAGAGTCTCAACCTGTCCAAGACCGCATGGGCATTCAAGACCATAAATCAGCCTCTTTAAGAATTGGTTAACGCATCATGAACCCCACGTTAATGACGCATGTTCAGTGCGGTATCAAGACATAGTAACGTTGCTACCAGGTCACATTAATACGTAATTAATTCCTAATTAAGTGCCTTAAATAGTGTATAGGGTACATAATATCCCAGGGCCACCTGTCGGGCCTCGGCCTCACTTAAACTGCCCAGGCTTAGCATATAAAAGTTTCGAGTAGTCTTGAAGGCAGGACAACTTAATCCATACAAGCTACACATGTGACACGCAGGCTCTCATAGACACACAATACAACACACAAACCCCCGTGGACGTAGGGTGTTACACTCAGGCGGCCCGAACCACGTAAATCTCTCGTGTTCACCCTGATTTTGGTTCTTGATTTTTTGCCCCGCCTAAAAAGGAACCTCTGCAGACTGCTTCATAGTAGTACCGGAGGAAGTGTTGTTGCTACACTTTGACATTTGGCGCACCAGGTAAGAGGGTTTACTTGAAGAATTCCAAGATTGACAACGGTAAACTCCGCTGCTGCTTCTTCTGACCCGACTGCACAATCTAGAAGTGGGAATGAAGGTGGCAACACCTATTGCCGTCCTGGTGGCAATCCGGCCACAGATCCACAAACTGGTGCTACAGCGCATCAACTTGGAAACAACGGGCCACCACCTGTTGCAGCTCAGTTGCAGGATGGTGTTCTAGCGTCGGTCACCGAATAGACTACAAGTACGGAGAATGCGCTGATTGCAGCGTGTGCTCTTCTTCAACGTCCACCAGCACCGGATGCACCTCTCGCAGCATTGGAATAGTGGCGTAATGATGTCAACCATCTGGTCACCACTGGAGCCACAACACTCAACAACTCGGCACAACCTAGGCCTAGGCTGACACCAACCTGCAACATGACCTTGTCAGGACGACTTGGTCTCACGCCTTCACAAGGAAGATGTGCACAATCGCGTACTCCTTCGGTGGCCCATCGCGCCGCCATAGTGTCAAGACTTCCAATGGTAGATCTCAGGGATGAACTTGACCGTCGCTACAGGTGAAAGTGCATCTAGTCATCCCTTGTGGGTTTTGGTTGATTTATGACAATGATTTATGACAAACAAATGACATCCTAACCAAATTGTTGAGATGAGCGCAGGTTTTAACAGAACTATGAAGAGAGCGCAAAAAGAAAGGAGAATGAGGATCTATATGGAAAAGAGTTCAAGGACTGAATAGATGAGATCATTGTGTATGGAGTGTGTTGGAGAAACACACCCCAAGATCTCAAGCACAAGAAAACTCATTCACTGCACAAATTTACACAGGTCTGGACTAGTCTGATATACACCGGACTAGTTCAATAATCCCTCTGTTCAAAATCGGACAAGTCCTCCCAATGCGGACTTGTGTGCACAGTCCAGGTTTACACAGACCGAACTAGTCCGATATCACCACGGACTAGTCCGATATCTTTCTGACTAAGATCGGACTAGTCCTCACGAGTGCGGACTAGTCCTCAACACATCACAACTTTGCACGACATCGGACAAGTCCGATAATATCCGGACTAGTCCGATAACCTCTTTGACTGAAATCGGACAAGTCCTCCAAATGCGGACTTGTCCCCAATTCACTAAGGGGTTCACCACAGCCGGACTAGTCCGTTAAAACCCAAACTAGTCCGAACTTTTCCAGAGCCTAAATCGAACTAGTCCGCCCTAAGTCGGACAAGTCCGATCTTCCTGAGAAATTAGGGTTTTCTACACGCCGCACACCGGACTAGTCTGGACTCCACCACGGACTAGTCCGGATCCTCGAAACCCTAACGGTAACTTTTGGAAATGCCCTATAAATAGATGTGCACGGCCCTACTTTCAACTCTCTCGACTCCTAGCGCCGTCACACCCTCCAAGGGCTTAGAAAACACATCTCTCCATGCAATCCAACGCAAGAAAGATCAAATCCTTGAGGATTCACTTTGGATCAAAGGAGAGACACGATTCCACACGTTTGAGCTCTTGGGTTTGAATCTCTAACACACTCATGTTGTTTCATTGTTGATCTTACGAGTGTGTTCTTGGTGGTGTTTGATTTTTAATCTTGGGGAGCCCTCAATTTGTGAGAAGGCCCCTTGAACTTGATGATTTACCCTTGTGTTAGTGGAAGATAATTGACCTTTGTGGCGATTCGATGAGGTTAGGTTTAGTGAAGACCCGGTTTTTTCGTGGGCTCCTCAACGTGGATGTAGGTTGCCTCTGTGGGAACCGAACCAAGGTGGATGGACTCGAGGTTGCAAAGGAAATATGGGACACATTACAAACTGCACATGAAGGCGATCGTCATGTGCGAGAGGCAAAGATCGAAATGATTGAAGGCGAATTGGGAAGATTAGCCATAGAAGAAGATGAGTCGCCACAGGACATGTACAACTGGTTAAAGACTCTCATCAATAAGGTTTGAGCATACGGAAGTAAGAAGTGGAATGATCACGAGGTAGTGAAGCTCATCCTTAGAGCATTCATGCCTCGCAATGTTACCCTATGCTCAATGATTAGGGAGAGTCCCGAGTACAAGAAAATGACCCCGGACGAACTGCTTGGAAAAATCATCAACTACGAGATGATGGAAAAGAAAGCTAAACATGTAAAGGAAATTGTTGACCTCACCTTGGAAAAGAAGAAAGGGGTCGCCTTGAAGTCTACTTGCAAGCCCTTGTCCAAAGAAGCTCGAGAAGCTCAACAAGAAGAGGAAAGCAATGACGAGAGTAGCAATATTGACGAAGAGGACATGATCCTCTTTATGAAGAGATTCAAGAAAATGATGAAGAAAATACAAGGGGGGAAATCAAGTGAAGGAAAATACAAAGAGAAGTCAAGACCAAAGTTGAGGCGGGCATGCTATAACTATGGTGAATATGACCACTTTATAGTTGATTGCCCATATGAAGAAAACAAAAAGAAGAACAAGGAAACAAAGCCTCAATCCAAGAAATTCTTCAAGAAGAAGAAGCAAGCTGGACAAGCACACCTAGGAAAAAAGTTGGACTCAAATTATGAGTCCTCATCCGAAGAGGAAGAGGAGATGGCTAGCATAGCCATCGAGAAGACAACTAAGAAGTCCACCCTCTTCCCAACTCTCAGCGCATGGAAGGGCAACGACACTTGCCTCATGGCAAAGGAAGGTAAACGAAAGGTAACAACAAAATCTACCTCTTCGCTTTCTTTTGATAGTGATAATGACAACTATAGTGATGAAGAGGATATGCTAGTTAGCTTAGACAAGAAAACTGCTGCTAAAATAAAATTCTTGATGGATAAGCTTGTTGATAGGGAGGGGCTGATTGATCGTCAAGAAGATATGATCATCCTCCAAAAGGAGGAGTATCTCAAGATCAATGAGATCCTTGAACTTGAAAAGGAGGGAAGCAAATCACTTGAACTTGAGTTAGCTTCAAGCAAGGAAACTTGTTTGAAGTTAAGCGACTCAAATGCAATCATCAAGGGAGAACTTGTTAACTTAACCGAAGTTGACAAGATCCTTGAATTGAAAGTTGAGTCACTCAAACAAAGTGACCCTTCATCCTCTTCAAGCTCGCCCTCTCAACCCCTTAAAACTGAAACTACTTCTACTTGTGCATGTGATAAAATTGACACTAGCTTGAAAGACAAGTCAACCTCTACCAAGGACAAGCATCCTTCCCAAAATGGCATATTTAACAAGGAGAAGGTCAAATATGCACGTAGTGCATACTTGGCCACAAGACCTCCTAATGTCAAATATGGCATTGGGTATTCCTATGGAGAAAAGAAAAATGCTAGAAACTATAAGAACAACAAGGAGCGCATTGCCTTTGTGAGGGGAAACCCCTCTCAAGCTAGAAAGACTAATGATGTTAATAAGTCCAAGATAGTTAACACATATGTAAAATGGACTAGTACGGTCCCTGTACAGACAAGTCTGGTCCTCCGGACAAGTCCGTTTTCCTGGACTAGTTCTGTTCATGAACAACAACAACAACTATTGTTTAGAACTTTCGATGCATCATATGTTCTTATGAAAAGTTTTGGTAAAGTTTATGCTCATTATGTTGGTCCACGCCATGGGAACACCAAGTCTCATGTGTGGGTGCCCAAATCTCTTGTAACTAACCTCAAAGGACCCAAGCAAGCTTGGGTAACTAAATCCAAGGCGTGATTTGATTTTGCAGGCCTATTCCTCCAGTGGATCGAAATGGGTGCTAGACAGTGGATGCACCAACCATATGACCGAAGAAAGAATGATGTTCGTTGAGTATAAAGAAAAATGAGGATCCAAGCGAGGGCATCTATTTTGCAGACAATAGTCAAGGAAGGGTGCTCGGTACCGGTAAAATTGCAATATCATCTCAACATACCCTTTCTCACGTTTTACATGTCGATTCTTTAGATTATAACCTGCTGTCCTTATCTCAATTATATGACAAAGGTTATAATTTCTTGTTTAATAATGAGGGTGTGACCGTCTCTAGAAGGAGTGATGACTCGGTTGCATTCAAGGGTGTGTTGAAGGGAAAGCTTTATCTTGTTGACTTCAACAAAGATAAAGCCGAACTTGACACATGCTTGATTGCAAAGACCAACATGGGTTGGTTGTGGCATAGACGGCTAGAACATGTTCGTATGAGGAATCTTCAAAAACTCCTTAAGGGCGATCACATCCAAGGTTTGAAGGATGTTGTTTTTGAGAAAGACAGACCTTGTAGCACGTGCCAAGCCGCGAAGCAAGTGGGAGCACCTCATCCCGTGAAGAATGTCATGACTACAAAAAGACCGATCGAGCTACTTCACATGGACCTATTCGGTCGAATTGCTTACATAAGCATCAGCGGTAACAAATATGGCTTAGTAATTATTGATGACTTTTCACGCTTCACTTGGGTTTTTTTTTTGCATGATAAGACAAAAACTCAAGGAACCCTCAAGAAGTTTCTCAAGCGTGCCCAAAATGAGTTCTCATTGAAGATCAAGAACATACAAAGCGACAATGGCACGGAGTTCAAGAACACTCAAGTTGAGGAGTACCTAGATGAAGAAGGGATAAAGCATGAGTTTTCAGCACCTTATTCCCCTAGAAAAAACAGAGTTGCCGAAAGGAACCGAACCCTCATAGAGAAGGCGAGAACAATGCTCAATGAATACAAGACCTCGGATCGGTTTTGGGCGGAAGCAGTTAACACCGCTTGCCACGCCATAAACTGACTCTATCTTCATCGACTACTCAAGAAGACTTCATATGACCTACTCACGGGTAGCAAACCAAATATTTCCTAATTTTTGAGTTTTCAGTTCTAAGCGCTATATTTTGAACAAGAAACATAGGACTTCAAAGTTTGCTTTGAAGTTCGATGAAGGTTTCTTGCTTGGGTATGATTCGAACTCTTACGCCTATCGTGTCTTCAACATTACCTCCGGACTTGTTGAAGTAGCACGTGACGTAGTGTTCGATGAAACTAACGGCTCTCAAGAAGAGCAAGTTGATCCATGTGTTCTAGATAGAGAAGAAGCTCCATGTCAAGCATTGAGAAGAATGGTGTTGGGCGATATTAGACCACAAGCGCCACCTCCAAATGCAAATGAAGAAGATGAACCACAAGTGGAGGTAAACGATCAGGGGGAGCTCCCACACAAGATCAACATCAAGAAGACGAAGATGATCAACAAGTCAATGAGGGCAACCATCTAGGGAGAGTAGAATATGATCATGAAGACTCAAGACCACAAGTGCCACACCCAAGAGTACACCAATGCGTCCAAAGAGATCAGCCCATCGACAACATAATCGGGGACATCCAAAAGGGAGTAACGACTAGATCTTGCATAGATAATTTTTGTGAACATTACTCCTTTGTATCCTTTTTGGAACCGCGTAGGATTGAGGATGCATTGAAGGATCCGGATTGGGTGGTGGCGATGCAAGAAGAACTTATCAACTTCAAATGGTACAAAGTGTGGGAACTCGTCGAAAGACCCAAGTTCAACATCGTCGGCACCAAATGGGTCCTTCGCAACAAACAAGACGAACACGGGGTGGTGACAAGGAACAAGGCACGACTTGTGGCCAAAGGGTATTCACAAGTCGAAGGTTTGGATTTTGATGAAACCTTTGCTCCCGTAGCTAGGCTTGAATCTATTAGAATATTACTTGCATATGCCACTCACCATGATTTCAAGCTCTATCAAATGGATGTGAAAAGCACCTTCCTCAACGGACCAATCAAGGAGGAGGTGTATGTGGAGAAACCGCCCAGATTTGAAGATGAAGAGTTCCTCGACCACTTCTTTAAATTGCGTAAGGCTCTCATTGGCCTCAAACAAGCTCCTAGAGCTTGGTATGAGTGCCTTATAGATTTCTTGATTGAAAATGGTTTTAAAATTGGCAAAGCTGATTATACATTATTCACGAAGCATTTTGACAATGATCTCTTTGTTTGTCAAATATATGTTGATGATATTATTTTTGGTTCAACTTCCAATTCTTTCTGTGAAAAATTTAGTAAGATTATGACAGATAGGTTTGAAATGTCTATGATGGGAGAGCTAAAACACTTCTTGGGATTCCAAGTGAAGCAACAAAAGGAGGGGACGTTCATAAGACAAACCAAGTACACTCAAGACATACTCAAGAAGTTTGGAATGGACAAGGCGAAGCCTATAAAGACTCCCATGGCAACAAATGGACACTTGGAGCTCAATGAAGATGGACCAAACGTCGATCAAAAGGTATATTGCTCCATGATTGGATCCCTACTTTACTTATGTGCATCTAGGCCAGACATTATGTTGAGTGTATGTTTGTGTGCAAGGTTTCAAGCCAACCCAAAAGAGTGTCATTTGACAGCCGTAAAGAGAATTTTGCTGTTTATACACCCAACCAAGGCCTTTGGTATCCTAATGGTTCCAAGTTCAATCTCATTTGATACTACAATGCAGATTATGTCGGATGCAAAGTAGATAGAAAAAGCACCTTCGGAACATGCCAATTTCTAGGTAGATCCCTAGTTTCTTGGTCCTCCAAGAAACAAAACTCCATTGCCTTATCCACAACCGAAGCGGAGTATGTTGCAGTCGGGAGTTGTTGTGCACAACTCCTTTGGATGCGACAAACTCTAAGGGATTACGGTTACAATATGAGTTGTATTCCACTCCTTTATGATAATGAGAGTGCCATTAAGATTGCCCATAACCCTGTTGAGCACTCTAGGACCAAACATATAGACATCCGGCACCACTTTTTGAGAGACCACTCAATGAATGGAGACATAGCCATTTCCCATGTCAACACTGAAAAACAACTAGCCGGCATATTTACCAAGCCACTTGATGAAAAACGTTTTTGCGAGCTCCGAAATGAACTAAACATCCTTCATGCTCGGAATGTGGCTTGAAAACTTGCATACATGTATGGCTTATTCAAAATATGTTGATTGTGTTGCGAAAATCATCTCTCTCAATTTTCTCTGAAAAACTATTTCAACTACTTGATCTTGGTGAAATATGGTCATTGCTTGATTGTTGTATGTTTACTGATCATATTCATCAAGATTACTTGATTGTTTTGGCCCCTATTTTCTCTATAAGAACCTTCGAATATATATCCGAATGGGCTATTCAATTTTGTTCTGGTGACCACAGACTAGTCCTGGTTATCCGGACTAGTCCGCACACTGTAGGCTAGTCCGCTGAGGTCCGGTAGTCCGGACTAGTCTGATGGACCACGGACTTTATCCGATTTTTTGACTCCATAACCCTAGCCGCCGCCAAAACCTAATCTCCTTCATCCTCACAACTCACCTCACACTCTCTCTCCTCGCTCGAGTGCTCCAAAGGCGATTTCCGTCGTTCTCCATCAAATCCCTCCGAGTTTGGGTGGAAATCGATCTCCATTGCTTAGGGATTGAAGACCACGGACTTGTCCGCACCTTCAACCCCTCCATCTCCAAGAATCAAGGATTTTCGGTAAAATTTCCTCCCAAATCCTAGAAATCGTGATTTTCTTCATTGTTGACCAAATAGCCTAGTTCCTTTCGGTTAATACATGCCTCCTTATTGTATTACATTTACCTTGAACTAGTTTTGCATTGGGAATCACCATTTGTCGTCTAGTTAGGGTTTGAGGTGATGAACACCGGACTAGTCCGATCCATGTACAGACAAGTCCGGTCCCCCGAACTAGTCCATACTTGTACACCAGACAAGTTCGATTTTTAACTGATCTCAACCCTAATTTCTCATTCCTCAATACACTTCCTTGCCATAAATTCTCATCCATACATTGTGTAATCCATTCTCAGGACAATGTTGAGCTCCCATGATGAAATCTCCGATTATGAGGTCGAGTTGGACCAAGACTCCTTGCTACGGTCCTCGACCGGCCCAGGAAAGAAGAGGCAAGAGCGCCCCTCCGAGCTTGCACCTTCCCCACCTCAGGTGCGATGCAAAGTGCTAGCCAAGAAGCCAGCATCCAAGGCCAAGGATGCAGCTGGCAATAGCTCGGCGGCCTCTCGCCAAGCTAAGGGAAAGGGCAAGGGAATTGTCTCGGGCCCGATAGGCCCCCTCAAGATGGCAGCTCCGAGGCAGGGGACTAGGGATCCCTCCGAGGAGAAGTTCAATGGCAAGGGAAGCGATACGGCTTCCAAACTCAGATTTGTTGATTGCTATAGTCGACCCAAGAAGGCAGCCGATACCAGGTTTTGGAGCAACTTTCATGAAGCAATTAGTCGGAATGCTCAAGCTGTTGCAGTCATCACATCTTCATTGAGTCGGGACGAGTTCACCAAGGTGGATGGACTCGAGGTTGCAAAGGAAATATGGGACACATTACAAACTTCACATGAAGGCGATCGTCATGTGCGAGAGGCAAAGATCGAAATGATTGAAGGCAAATTGGGAAGATTCGCTATAGAAGAAGATGAGTCACCACAGGACATGTACAACTGGTTAAAGACTCTCATCAACAAGGTTTGAGCATACGGAAGTAAGAAGTGGAATGATCACGAGGTAGTGAAGCTCATCCTTAGAGCATTCATGCCTCGCAATGTTACCCTATGCTCAATGATTAGAGAGAGTCTCGAGTACAAGAAAATGACCCCGGACAAACTGCTTGGAAAAATCATCAACTTCGAGATGATGGAAAAGAAAGCTAAACGTGTAAAGAAAATTGCTGACCTCACCTTGGAAAAGAAGAAAGGGGTCGCCTTGAAGTCTACTTGCAATCCCTTGTCCAAAGAAGCTCGAGAATCTCAACAAGAAAAGGAAAGCAATGACGAGAGTAGCAATATTGACGAAGAGGACATGATCCTCTTTATGAAGAGATTCAAGAAAATGATGAAGAAAAGACAAGGGGGGAAATCAAGTGAAGGAAAATACAAAGAGAAGTCAAGACCAAAGTTGAGGCGGGCATGCTATAACTGTGGTGAATATGACCACTTTATAGTTGATTGCCCATATGAAGAAAACAAAAAGAAGAACAAGGAAACAAAGCCTCAATCCAAGAAATTCTTCAAGAAGAAGAAGCAAGCTGGACAAGCACACCTAGGAAAAGAGTTGGACTCAAATGATGAGTCCTCATCCGAAGAGGAAGAGGAGATGGCTATCATAGCCATCGAGAAGACAACTAAAAAGTCCACCCTCTTCCCAACTCTCGGCGCATGGAAGGGCAACGACACTTGCCTCATGGAGAAGGAAGGTAAACGAAAGGTAACAACAAAATCTACCTCTTCGCTTTCTCTTGATAGTGATAGTGACAACTATAGTGATGAAGAGGATATGCTAGTTGGCTTAGACAAGAAAACTGCTGCTAAAATAAAATTCTTGATGGATAAGCTTGTTGATAGGGAGGGGCTGATTGATCGTCAAGAAGATATGATCATCCTCCAAAAGGAGGAGTATATCAAGATCAATGAGATCCTTGAACTTGAAAAGGAGGGAAGCAAATCACTTGAACTTGAGTAAGCTTCAAGCAAGGAAGCTTGTTTGAAGTTAAGCGACTCAAATGCAATCATCAAGGAAGAACTTGTTAACTTAACCAAAGTTGACAAGATCCTTGAAGTGAAAGTTGAGTCACTCAAACAAAGTGACCCTTCATCCTCTTCAAGCTCGCCCTCTCAACCCCTTAAAACTGAAACTACTTCTACTTGTGCATGTGATAAAATTGACACTAGCTTGAAAGACAATTCAACCTCTACCAAGGACAAGCATCCTTCCCAAAATGGAATATTTGACAAGGAGAAGGTCAAATATGCACGTAGGGCATACTCGGCCACAAGACCTCCTAATGTCAAATATGGCATTGGGTATTCCTATGGAGAAAAGAAAAATGCTAGAAACTATAAGAACAACAAGGAGTGCATTGCCTTTGTGAGGGGAAACCCCTCTCAAGCTAGAAAGACTAATGATGTTAATAAGTCCAAGATAGTTAACACATATGTAAAATGGACTAGTACGGTCCCTGTACAGACAAGTCTGGTCCTCCGGACAAGTCCGTTTTCCTGGACTAGTTCTGTTCATGAACAACAACAACAACTATTGTTTAGAACTTTCGATGCATCATATGTTCTTATGAAAAGTTTTGGTAAAGTTTATGCTCATTATGTTGGGCCACGCCATGGGAACACCAAGTCTTATGTGTGGGTGCCCAAATCTCTTGTAACTAACCTCAAAGGACCCAAGCAAGCTTGGGTAACTAAATCCAAGACGTGATTTGATTTTGGAGGCCTATTCCTCTAGTGGATCGAAATGGGTGCTAGACAGTGGATGGACCAACCATATGACCGAAGAAAGAATGATGTTCGTTGAGTATAAAGAAAAATGAGGATCCAAGCGAGGGCATCTATTTTGCAGACAATAGTCAAGGAAAAGTGCTCGATACCAGTAAAATTGCAATATCATCTCAACATACCCTTTCTCACGTTTTACATGTCGATTCCTTATATTATAACCTGTTGTCCATATCTCAATTATGTGACAAAGGTTATAATTGCTTGTTTAATAATGAGGGTGTGACCGTCTCTAGAAGGAGTGATGACTCGGTTGCATTCAAGTGTGTGTTGAAGGGAAAGCTTTATCTTGTTGACTTCAACAAAGATAAATCCGAACTTGACACATGCTTGATTGCAAAGACCAACATGGGTTGGTTGTGGCATAGACGGCTAGAACATGTTGGTATGAGGAATCTTCAAAAACTCCTTAAGGGTGATCACATCCAAGGTTTGAAGGATGTTGTTTTTTAGAAAGACAGACCTTATAGCACGTGCCAAGCCAGGAAGCAAGTGGGAGCACCTCATCCCGCGAAGAACGTCATGACTACAACAAGACCGATCGAGCTACTTCACATGGACCTATTCGGTCGAATTGCTTACATAAGCATTGGCGGTAACAAATATGGCTTAGTAATTGTTGATGACTTTTCACGCTTCACTTGGGGTTTTTTTTGCATGATAAGATAGAAACTCAAGGAACCCTCAAGAAGTTTCTCAAGCATGCCCAAAATGAGTTCTCATTGAAGATCAAGAACATAGAAAGCGACAATGGCACGGAGTTCAAGAACACTCAAGTTGAGGAGTACCTAGACGAAGAAGGGATAAAGCATGAGTTTTCAACACCTTATTCCCCTAGAAAAAACAGAGTTGCCGAAAGGAATCGAACCCTCATAGAGAAGGCGAGAACAATGCTCGATGAATACAAGACCTCGGATCGATTTTGGGCGGAAGCAGTTAACACCGCTTGCCATGCCATAAACCGACTCTATCTTCATCGACTACTCAAGAAGACGTCATATGAGCTACTCACGGGTAACAAACCAAATATTTCCTAATTTTCGAGTTTTCAGTTCTAAGCGCTATATTTTGAACAAGAAACCTAGGACTTCAAAGTTTTCTTTGAAGTTTGATGAAGGTTTCTTGCTTGGGTATGATTCGAACTCTTACGCCTATCATTTCTTCAACATTACCTCCGGACTTGTTGAAGTAGCACGTGACGTAGTGTTCGATGAAACTAACGGCTCTCAAGAAGAGCAAGTTGATCCATGTGTGCTAGATAGAGAAGAAGCTCCATGTCAAGCATTGAGAAGAATGGTGTTGGTCGATATTAGACCACAAGCACCACCTCCAAATGCAAATGAAGAAGATGAACCACAAGTGGAGGTAAACGATTAGGGGGAGCTCACACACAAGATCAACATCAAGAAGACGAAGATGATCAACAAGTCAATGAGGGCAACCATCTAGGGAGAGTAGAATATGATCATGAAGACTCAAGACCACAAGTGCCACACCCAAGAGTACACCAATGCATCCAAAGAGATCACCCCATCGACAACATAATCGGGGACATCCAAAAGGGAGTAACGACTAGATCTCACATAGCTAATTTTTTTGAACATTACTCCTTTGTATCCATTTTGGAACCGCGCAGGATTGAGGATGCATTGAAGGATCCGGATTGGATGGTGGCGATGCAAGAATAACTTATCAACATCAAATGGTACAAAGTGTGGGAACTCGTCGAAAGACCCAAGTTCAACGTCGTCGGCACCAAATGGGTCCTCCGCAACAAACAAGACGAACACGGGGTGGTGACAAGGAACAAGGCACGACTTGTGGCCAAAGGGTATTCACAAGTCGAAGGTTTGGATTTTGATGAAACCTTTGCTCCCGTAGCTAGGCTTGAATCTATTAGAATATTACTTGCATATGCCACTCACCATGATTTCAAGCTCTATCAAATGGATGTGAAAAGCACCTTCCTCAACGGACCAATCAAGGAGGAGGTGTATGTGGAGCAACCCCCCTGATTTGAAGATGAAGAGTTCCTCGACCACTTCTTTAAATTGCGTAAGGCTCTCATTGGCCTCAAACAAGCTCCTAGAGCTTGGTATGAGTGCCTTATAGATTTCTTGATTGAAAATGGTTTTAAAATTGGCAAAGCTGATTATACATTATTCATGAAGCATTTTGACAATGATCTCTTTGTTTGTCAAATATATGTTGATGATATTATTTTTGGTTCAACTGACAATTCTTTCTGTGAAAAATTGAGTAAGATTATGACAGATAGGTTTGAAATGTCTATGATGGGAGAGCTAAAACACTTCTTGGGATTCCAAGTGAAGCAACAAAAGGAGGGGACGTTCATAAGACAAACCAAGTACACTCAAGACATACTCAAGAAGTTTGGAATGGACAAGGTGAAGCCTATAAAGACTCCCATGGCAACAAATGGACACCTGGAGCTCAATGAAGATGGACCAAATGTCGATCAAAAGGTATATAGCTCCATGATTGGATCCCTACTTTACTTATGTGCATCTAGGCCAGACATTATGTTGAGTATATGTTTGTGTGCAAGGTTTCAAGCCAACCCAAAAGAGTGTCATTTGACAGTCGTAAAGAGAATTTTGCGGTTCATACACCCAACCTAGGCCTTTGGAGGTTCCAAGTTCAATCTCATTTGATACTCCAATGCAGATTATGTCAGATGCAAAGTAGATAGAAAAAGCACCTTCAGAATATGCCAATTTCTAGGTAGATCCCTAGTTTCTTGGTCCTCCAAGAAACAAAACTCCATTGCCTTATCCACAACCAAAGCGGAGTATGTTGCAGCCGGGAGTTGTTGTGCACAACTCCTTTGGGTGCGACAAACTCTAAGGGATTACGGTTACAATATGAGCCGTATTCCACTCCTTTATGATAATGAGAGTGCCATTAAGATTGCCCATAACCCTGTTGAGCACTCTAGGACCAAACATATAGACATCCGGCACGACTTTTTGAGAGACCACTCAATGAATGGAGACATAGCCATTTCCCATGTCAACACCGAAAAACAACTAGCTGACATATTTACCAAGCCACTTGATGAAAAACGTTTTTGCGAGCTCCGAAATGAACTAAACATCCTTCATGCTCGGAATGTGGCTTGAAAACTTGCATACATGTATGGCTTCTTCAAAATATGTTGATTGTGTTGCGAAAATCATCTCTCTCAATTTTCTCCGAAAAACTATTTCAACTACTTGATCTTGGTGAAATATGGCCATTGCTTGATTGTTGTATGTTTACTGATCATATTCATCAAGATTACTTGATTGTTTTGGCCCCTATTTTCTCTATAAGAACCTTCAAATATATATTCGAATGGGCTATTCAATTTTGTTCTGGTGACCACGGACTAGTCCGTGGTTATCCGAACTAGTCCGCACACTGTAGGCTAGTCCGCTGAGGTCCGGTAGTCCCGACTAGTCCGATGGACCACGGACTTTATCTGATTTTTCGACTCCATAACCCTAGCCGCTGCCAAAACCTAATCTCCTTCATCCTCACAACTCACCTCACACTCTCTCTCCTCGCTCGAGTGCTCCCAAGGCTATTTCCGTCGTTCTCCATCAAATCCCTCCGAGTTTGGGTGGAAATCGATCTCCATTGCTTAGGGATTGAAGACCACGAACTTGTCCGCACCTTCAACCCCTCCATCTCCAAGAATCAAGGATTTTCGGTAAAATTTCCTCCCAAATCCTAGAGATCATGATTTTCTTCATTGTTGACCAAATAGCCTAGTTCCTTTCGGTTAATACATGCCTCCTTGTTGTATTACATTTACCTTGAACTAGTTTTGCATTGGGAATCACCATTTGTCGTCTAGTTACGGTTTGAGGTGATGAACACCGGACTAGTCCGGTCCATGTACAGACAAGTCCGGTCCCCCGGACTAGTCCGTACTTGTACACCGGACAAGTCCGATTTTTAACTGATCTCAACCCTAATTTCTCATTCCTGAATACACTTCCTTGCCATCAATTCTCATCCATACATTGTGTAATCCATTCTCAGGACAATGTCGAGCTCCCATGACGAAATCTCCGATTATGAGGTCGAGTTGGACCAAGACTCCTTGCTACGGTCCTCGACCGGCCAAGCAAAGAAGAGGCAAGAGTGCCCCTCCGAGCTTGCACCTTCCCCACCTCATGTGCGATGCAAAGTGCTAGCCAAGAAGCCAGCATCCAAGGCCAAGGATGCAGCTGGCCCTAGCTCAGCGGCCTCTCGCCAAGCTAAGGGAAAGGGCAAGGGAATTGCCTCAGGCCCAATAGGCCCCCTCAAGATGGCAGCTCCGAGGCAGGGGACTAGTGATCCCTCCGAGGAGAAGTTCAATGCCAAGGGAAGCGATACGGCTTCCAAACTCAGATTTGTTGATTGCTACAGTCGACCCAAGAAGGATGCTGATGATAGGTTTTGGAGCAACTTTCATGCAAACTTCTACAGCTCTGTGTACCTTACCATGAAGACTCTGGTGGTCTGCAGCCAGTGGATCGACTGGAATCACTTTGAGAGAAAAAGTTGTGGAGCCTTTGATCAAGTGGTGGAAGCTGGAGCTAGGCATGGACCGAAGGATCTGTTTGCCTTCAGATTTAACTGGAATGATGATATCATTGCTCAGTTCTATGCCACATGCTTCTTTGCCAGTGATGAGGAGGAAAGGGTGACTTGTATGACTCATGGATCCAAGTACACCATAACTTATGATGATTTTGCATGACTCCTTCACCTAGAAGACACCGGCAACAATGAGTTGACTACCCAAAACATCGGTGTCTTGGGAAAAGATAAGATGGACTTCCTCTATGACACTAGCATGAAGTACAACCCCCCCTCGACCAAGAACATGAAGCCCTTCTTCATGGTTCTCAACAGGGTGCTGAGGAAAACCATAGCACCAAAAGATGGGGATGCAGGAAGTGTCCAAGGGTACTTGAGGACCCTCATGAAGGTGATTAGCAAGAACAGAAAGTTTGACATCTTTGACTATATCTGGAATGATATGGTCAACATCTCCTGCACTCCAAACAGATCATGTGGCTATGCCCCCTACTTGATGTTTATGATTGAGAAGGTTACAGGGATCAAGTTCGTGAAGGATGTGGAGAACACTCCTTTGAGGCCCCAGAAGCCTCCCCAAGCCACTGTCCAAGCTGCTCCATCTCCAGTATCTAGTGAAGAGGCACCAAGGAGAGCTCGTGGAGATGAGAGGACTTCTCCCACCACTAGGGCCCCTCCCCAAAAAGGGTCTCCTAGTGGAATCTTGAATTACTTGGCAGCCATCTTTGGCTCATGCAAGAAGGCCGAAGTGAAGATTCATAAGCTGAACAAGGCGAGGAAGGAAGATCTGAGATATGTCAAAGAAAATGTCAAGCATATTTGCCAGAAGCTGGAGTTCGATCCCATTGGATCCCCGGTTATCTCTGAAGATTCAGACTCCGATTTCACTGAGCTCGGACCTTTGACTCCCTCCGAGCTTGCATACTTTGGCATTGGGGGTAGTTCGAGTGGATCCGCTCCTCCTCCTCCTACACAGCATGAAGATGAAGATGAAGATGAGGAAAGGACCGACATCGAGGAATGAGCCACTAGATCCCTCCTCTCCTTTTTTTTGGTGTCTTGATGCCAAAGGGGGAGAGATTGAGGGGGAGTCACTAGATCCTAGCTGTAGGTTGAGAGATGAGTGCTTCATTTGTGTATCTCTTTATGTCTCTTTTGGGCTGTAAAACTTTAATTTTGTTATATTTACCTTTAGCATTGTGGTGTGATGGAATGACTATGTTTATGCTTATGTTATGAAACTTGTGATGATGACTTGAGATAATCTGTGATTTTGCTTTGGTGCTTGATATTGGTATTTCCATGTCAATCACTTCATTCTCATCACGATTATTGCTCACACCCCACCATAAAGAGTGCACATATGACCTATGTTTTCATTGCTTAACTTGTACCCAACTCATATGTGCACACTTTATGAAAATTCTATATTTTTATCATATTTTGTGAAATCTCAATTGGTTGTCATCAATCACCAAAAAGGGGGAGGTTGAAAGTGCATCTAGGCATCCCTCATGGGTTTTGGTTGATTTATGACAAACAAATGAGATCCTAACCAAATTGTTGAGATGAGCGCAGGTTTTAATGAAACTATGAAGAGAGCGCAAAAAGAAAGGAGAATGTGGATCTATATGGAAAAGAGCTCAAGAGCTTAATAGATTAGATCATTGTGTATGGAGTGTGTTGGAGAAACACACCCCAAGAGCTCAAGCACAAGAAAACTCATTCACTGCACAAATTTACACAGGTCCGGACTAGTTCGATATACCTCGGACTAGTTCGATAATCCCTCTGTTCAAAATCGGACAAGTCCTCCCTGTGCGGACTTGTCTGCACAGTCCAGGATTACACAGACCGGACTAGTCCAATATCACCACGGACTAGTCCTCACTAGTGCGGACTAGTCCTTAGCACTTCACAACTTTGCACGGCATCGGACAAGTCCGATAATATCCGGACTAATCCGATAACCTCTCTAACTAAAATCGGACAAGTCCTCCAAATGCTGACTTGTCCCCAATTCACTAAAGGGTTCACCACAGCCGGACTAGTTCGTTAAAAACCGGACTAGTCCGAACTTTTCTAGAGCCTAAATCGGACTAGTCCGCCCTAAGCCGGACAACTCCGATGTTCCTGAGAACTTAGGGTTTTCTACACGCCGCACACCGGACTAGTCCGGACTCCACCACAGACTAGTCTGGACCCTCGAAACCCTAACAGTAACTTTTGGAAACACCCTATAAATAGATGTGCACGGCCCTACTTTCAACTCTCTCGACTCCCAACGCCGTCACACCCTCCAAGGGCTTAGAAAACACATCTCTCCACGCAATCAGACGCAAGAAAGATCAAATCCTTGAGAATTCACTTTGGATCAATGGAGAGGCACGATTCCACATGTTTGAGCTCTTGGGTTTGAATCTCTAACACACTCCTGTTGTTTCATTGTTGATCTTAAGAGTGTGTTCTTGGTGGTGTTTGATTTGTAATCTTGGGGAGCCCTCAATTTGTGAGAAGGCCCCTTGAACTTGGTGATTTACCCTTGTGTTAGTGGAAGAGAATTGACCTTCGTGGTGACTCAACGAGGTTAGGCCTATTCACCCCCCCCCCCCTCTAGGCCACATTCAACAGGGAGCAAGATGGCTGAGTCGCCATCGAGCGTAGTCACGAGAGATGACACATCCTTGAGGGTGAGTTTCCTTAGCCAGGCATGCCTGCATCAACTGACGCAAGGTATGTTCCTCCACCTCCTTCTGCTCTAGGAGTAGTTGGTAGGTGTTTGGCGCTTGCACCGCAACTTCGTATGGTGCAGTGGCCACCCAAGTTCCGACCTTACTTGAAAGAGAAGTACGACGAGACTGTCAACCCCATCGAGTTCCTGCAATCTACTCCACTGCCATCCTGGCCACACGAGGGAATGAGGCTGTCATGGCTAACTATTTCCCAGTCGCTTTGACCAGTACTGCTTGGTCATGGTTCATGAGCTTTCCCCCTAGCTCAGTCTATAGCTGGGAAGAGTTATGCCGCAAGTTCACTGCCAACTTTGAGAGTTCTTACATTTGTCCAGGCACTGAGCTGGATCTTTTTGCCGTACAACAAAGTACGGGAGAGTCACTGCATTCATTCATTCAGTGGTTCTCCCAAACATTGTACCCTCTATGTCAAATGCTTCTGTCGTTGTCGCCTTCCGACAGGGCGTAAGGGATAAGAAGATACTGGAGAAGCTGGCCACACGTAACATTCAGGATGTTACGGAGCTCTTTAGCCTAGCAGATAAATGTTCCAGGGCTACTAAAGGGCGAGACTAACACTCCAATCCAGCCGAAGAGGTAGGTGCGCCATCTGCTTAAAAGGCCCAAGGAAGTGGTAAGAAGAAGAAAAAGAAGGCATGTGGCAAAGACAAGCCACTCTCTGGTACACCTACAACTGTAGCTGCAATGGCTGTAGGTGGCCGCAGGCCGCGCTCTAACAAGTGACCTCGATTGTCGTCTAGTGATGTCAACAACAAGAACTGGTGTCTAATTCACAATACTTCGAGTCATGGCATCAAAGAGTACCATGAAGTCTAGAGGATCGCAGAGCGTGTACAACAAAACTAGCAGAAGCGTCGAGAAGACACACCCTTCTAGCAGCGGTAGGGTAAACAAAAGGTAGACCTGGAGGCTGCAGACCAGGAGTTTGGGTTCCAATATGCCAAGAAGGCATTAAAGGCAGTCTACAACAACGTCGATGGCTCCGACTCTAGCTCCGATAATGAGCGAAGGAGGGCTCTCCATATGATTTATGGAGGGTCGCAGGACATTACTTCTCAGCGCGTAGTTTAAACTTTGCATCGAGAAGTAGCTGCTGTAGCTCCCACTATCAAGGTTGAGCCATATCGGAAGTGGATGGACACTCTGATAACCTTTTATGCCTCTGACTGCCCTAAGAACATGGCAGGAGTTGGACAGCTTCCGCTGATAGTTTCCCCGACCATCAACAATCTACAACTCTTCCACATTCTGGTTGATAGTGGGTCGACACTCAACCTCATCAGTTTTGCAGCTTTCAAGAAGCTGCAGGTCCCCATGTCAGAACTTAAGCCCTCGCGCCTATTCTTCAGAGTGGGTCCAGAAGCCATCACTTTGCTTGGTTGTGTGTCTCTCCCGGTAACATTCAAAACACATGAGAACTACCATTTGGAGAAGCTAATCTTCGACGTGGCGGAGATTAGTCTTCCGTTCAAAGCCATCCTCGGAAGACTTGTTCTGTACCGGTTCATGGTGGTAGCCCAATATGGTTATCTGGTGTTGAAAATTCTGACACCTACGGGCATCCTTAGGATCTGAGGAGACCGTACTGCGGCGGTCACCGCACTGGAGAAGTTGCATGCGCTTGCCACTGCGCATGAAGCTGATGCCAACAAGGAGGATTTGGCACAACAACCACCGAGGACGAGACAACGCGGCTCACATCCTCACTGAGCGTGTAGCCAAGTAGCGAGACATTGTTCCTCTCAAAGTCGTCCAAATTGGTTCTGAAGCCGCTCAGATCACTTGCATTGCGGGAGGCTTGGGTGACAAATAGGAACTCGAGCTCATCACCATCCGTCGGGATAATGTCAATTTCTTTGCATGGCAACCATCACAAATGCTTGATATCCCACAGAAGGTGATTGAGCACCATCTGGAGATCTACCCCGACGCACGGCCAATTCAACAGAAGCCTCAGAAGCAGTCTATCGAGCGGCAAAACTTCATTTGTGAAGAAATAAAAAAGCTGCTCAATGTTGGATTCATCTGGGAGGTTCATCATCCACGTAGATGGCAAACCCAGTCGTCCCAAGGTCGACTGGGAGCTTCGGATGTGCAACGACTACACCACACTCAATAAGGAATGTCCAAAAGACCCTTTTTCGCTTCCAAGAATAGACCAAATAGTATATTCTACTTCTGGCTGCGAACTATTATGCTTCCTAGATGCATATTCTGGTTTCCATCAAATACCAATGGCTAGAGAAGATGAAGAACACACAACCTTTATTACAATAGGTGGTCTATATTGTTATACTTCCATGCCTTATGGTCTTAAGAATGCTCTCTCAACTTTTATGTGAGCTATGCACAGAACATTTGGAGATCTTATTCGAGACCTGGTAGAAGTGTATGTTGATAGCACCATTGTCAAAGTCAAGACTAGAGACTCCTTGCTAGACAACCTTCAGTCAGTCTTTGACAGATTACGCATGACGCGCACGAAGTTGAACCCTGATAAGTGGGTCTTCGGGTTCTCCTCTGGAAAGCTTCTTGGAATTCTGGTCACGCACTAAGGAATTGAGGCAAATCTAGACAAGATAAAAGTAGTGAAATGATGCAGCCTCCTGCCCGCATCAAAGATGTCTAGAAGCTTATGAGATGTTTAGCTGCACTTCATCGATTTATCTCTAGTCTGGCTGAGCCGGCTCTCCCGTTCTTCAAGCTATTGCGGAAGACCGGACCATTCAACTGGTTCGAAGAAGTAGACAAGACATTCTGGGAGCTGAAACAGTCTCTCACAATACTATCGATCATGATAGCTCAAGAACTGGGTGAGTCTTTGTTGTTTTACATTGCTGCAACCACATGAGTTGTTAGCATGGTAATGGTCGCAAAATGGCCAGAGGCATCTGCGAATTCTTCTTCACTAGGTGACGGACCCCTCCAGAGGGTCTGGAGCCATTTGGAAGAAACAACATTGAAGACACATATGGGTCCCACACGGTGGACATTGAAGTAGGCCCCCAAGGATGGGGGCCTCCAGGGCAAGAAGGCATGTCGGACCCCTCTATGAGGGTCTCGACCACACACGAAGAAGAGTTGAATCCTTCTGTGAGGGTTCGGTTAGATGGAGAAGATGGACCAGACGCCTCCTGGAGGGTCCAGACCGTCCAGTGACCTATTTACTTCATCAGGGAGATCCTCCACGACACCAACACAAGATATCTTGAAGTGCATAAGCTACTATATGCATTTATTATTGTGTCAAGAGAGTTGCGCCACTACTTTCAAGCTCACAATATCTTAGTGCTAACTTCTTATCCAGTGCAAGATGTGCTCCATAATCCCAATATAACGAGAAACATCACCAAATGGGTTGGGAGCTAGCATAATTCGAGCTTGAATTCCTTCCTCGACATGCTATCCAAAGTCAGACGCTAGCTGACTTTTTGGCAGAATGGACCCCATCTCCATCCGGTCCAGGGGGCCTCGACGTCGACAAGCCAGAATCCAGGGCTCTGATCTTCACTGAGCCTCACTAAACTCTCTTCTTCAACGGCTTTGTGCAGAAGCAGGGGGCCAGAGCAGGAATTTTGCTCCTCGCACTGACTGGGGAGCAGATCAAGTACATGGTCCGCCTTGACTTTAGGGCCACAAACAACATGGAAAAATATGAAGCTCTCATCTTCGGATTGAAAGCAGCGCACTCATTGGCGGCTAGCAACTGCTAGTCAAAGGAGATTCGCAACTCATCTGACTACAGGAAACGCGAATACTTACGTCGGCCATATTAACTTACGTCGGCCAGCTGACGAAAGTAGAATAACATACGTTGGCCAGAAGAAACAGACATAGGTTAACTTACTTTCGTCGACGACCGACGTAAGTTAGTAGACCAATAGAAAAAACAATATACTTATGTCGGTCAGGACCGCAAGCCGATGTGAATAAACTAGCCGACGTAAGTTAAGCATAACTTACGTCGACCTCAATATTGGCTGATGTAAGTAAATCAGACCGACGTCATTAGATTATTTAGCTGACGTAAGTTACGGAATTTAACCTCCCTCTCCATTTTTGCAACAACAGGCACTATTGTTGGTAGTTACACATCCTACGACGTTAGCGGAAAAGAAAGGTGTGTTGCTTTCTTCTACATGTACGCTAATATGGAAGAAATGAATAAATATTTCAAGTAAGTGTTTCTCCTATACTTATGCTTTTCACCATCTTTTCTAACACGTGTATTCTAAAAGGTTCTCTTTTCGTGTAGTATGTTCGACAAGCAAAATTGGAGACATAGACATCAGCCCACGAGCAAGCAAATAGAACAGATTCAATGGGAAGGAATAAATGGGGGATCTAATTTTCTTTCCTGGTTTCAAGATCATGTAACGTTTTCTTGATAACTTATCAATGTTAACAACATTTTCTTATAACTTAAGAATGCTTACGCTTTCTAATAACTTCATATCTTGGACAGTGCAAAAAAAAATGCCAATGTCCATGAAGATTTGCGACAACTATCCCGTGGAGTGGTTAATGTTAGAAGCTATGGTTGATATGATGTCAACGGCTTTCAATTCCATACAACTCAATTTGAATCTCTTCTTCCTCTCACGGCAACATGTAATACCAGAGTTATGATGAGGGCAATCGATTCGCAAGATCATGAAACTCGGTACTACGGGATTATTAAAAAATCCTTGAATTCACTTTTGTCGGAAACAAGACAATTCGAGCAATATTCTTTGACTACGAATGGTTTGATTCCATTCATGGAATTCAAGTAAACGAATTTGGCATGGTCGAAGTAAAACACAAGGAACAGTTGAAAGGATTTGATTCATTAGTTCTTGCACACCAAGTAGAGCAAGTGTACTATCTACCTTATCCATGCAATAAATTCAAAGCATGGTGGGTGGTACATAAGGTGAATCCTCGTGAGCGGTTATACGCTCCAGGAGATGATGATTACCATGAGGAAGCTAAGGCTGATATGGTATACCAAGAGGAAGAGTCGCCAGACTCCTTCTTAGTCGAGCCCGATGTAGGACTCGATGACTTAGTTGGAGACGCTCAAGATATCGAGACTGGCAAGAAAGCGAAAACAGAATCAGAATCGGAAACTGAAGATATCGATGACTTAGTCGAACCAACTGATTTGCGCAAACGAAAATGATATGCGGAAGAAGAAGATCGATGGGCTGGTTTAAGGAGTAGGATGCATGACCATGATGTTGATGAATTTTGAAGTAACATTTTATTCACTAACTTAACATTAATTTTATATATTATCTTTGCATTTTAATCATTTATTCCTTGCAACAGGATGTCGTCAAAGGGGAGGGGGAAGGGGAAGCCAGTGAGAGGGTTTGAGCCGCCACGAGACCCTTGCTCAGGGACCTCGTTACCTTCGAGCCGACATTCCCTCTTTCTAGCGCACGCTCCACCCTCTGTTGTCGCGTGCTTTCAGCGGGCAGAGGTAAATTTTAGTTTAAAATAAAGTTATTTTATAAATTGCAGTTGTTAATAATTATTTATTGTCAATCTTTTTCTTTTGTCAGTCTGACTCAGAGTCTTCTGAGTCCTAGTCAGAGGCTAGGGGGCCGCTACAGGAGCCCGAGTCAGAGGCTAGGGGGGCACTACAGGAGCCCTCTAGCGCTAGCCTCCCTTCGGAGCCGGCTAGCGCTAGCCTCCCTCTGCAACCGGCTACCACTAGCCTTCCTTTGGACTCTGGTGGTTCCGTAGATCCTTCAGGGTCACAGGACGCAGCAACATCGCAGCAGAGGCGACGGACATGGAGGATCCACTTTGCAGCTTCTCCTTCGGTTACTTCTCAGCGGACCACGATCCGTCCTCTCGGAGACAGGTAAAACTGTATATAGTGTATTAAATATTAGATGTTGTTTTACTTTACTTAATGATTTAATATATTTTGCAGATGTTGGTATGAATTTTCGTTCACGGGGGCCGAGAAGCACCACAGGCAGGTTAACAGTGTCATAGGTGCTATCGTGAAGTTGCACTACCCCGGTGTCATTGACGGTTTCCCTGCCCTGTCGTGGGATGACTGCGCTCGTGTCTCTCACCCGGTCCATGGCACGGTTCAGGGAGTCGTGTGGCACGATTTTATGGTAAGTTTAACTGTCTCATTTTTTCAACTTGTTTGAATTGTTAATGCATATCACTTAAATATTTGTTTGCTTAAAGTTGAGGTACCAAGTAGAGGAATCGGGCATGGAGGACCACGCGAGACGCGTGTTCCACTACAACGCTCGGAAGCACACGACGGCGGCGTTGTCGAACGCTCGGATTTAGGTCTTCAACGCGTACTACAAGCGGCACCCCCGGGAGCAGGAGCAGGAGCAGCAAAGGGGTCCATTTAGGAAGGACTCCGACACGTACTTGACAGAGGAGCAGTACACGGAGGTATTTTTTAATATTGTTAAATATTTACAATATCTATGTATGTTAACTGCATTGATGAAAAATGAAATATGTGCAGGTTAGTATTTCCTAGTTACAGGGTAACATTGAAGCGTACTTAGCTCTCTGTTGGTACTGGGCTAGCGAAGCTTTTATCAATAAGTCCACAAAGGCTAGACAGTGCCGCATGGGGTCCGAGGGCAAGCACAACTATGGCGGCGACGGCTACTTGCGTTTGGCTAAACGCATGGTAAGTACTTTTTCAATTTATTTATGTATTCCTAATATATTTATCTCACTAACATGGCTATACAGGAGCGAGAGATGGGTCAGAAGCCGACCCTGACCCAGGTTTGGAAGAGAGGTCGCAAGGGAAGTGACCCTTCTCAGCTAGGGCAGTGTAGTCAGGTCGCAGCCGACCGACTGCTAAGTTTTTGAAATTCATCAATTTCATTATAACTAATACTATTATTGACATGCTTACAAGATTTATTTGTTTTGTAGGCAAAGTACATGAAGGGGGTCACAAAGATACACGGTGCGGATTACGATTGGGAAAGCGTGCCAATGGACCCCCAAGCCGCGTACGCAAGCGGAGGCGGGAAGGCCCATGGACGGTGAGTTGTTCATGTGTTTTATTTCTTTTTCAATTTATCTTCTTCTACTTAGTGTTTTCATTCTTTTGCAGGTTTGCCATTTTTGATGGAGTTGTCGACTCGAGGTCGACGCGACCTTTGAGAGGTGCTTCATCGTCGCAGGCCTCATCCGTTGGGACCACCAGTGGTCGTCTCTCGCAGACCCAGCTGGAGCTCCTCGCCTTGAAGGAGGCGCTGACGCAGACCCAGGAAGAGCTAGAGAGGTCGAGAGCGGAGGCAAGGGAGGAGCAGCAGAGGACAGCCTTAATGATGGCCCAGATGTAAGCAGCGGTGGCGGTAAGTAATTTAATGTATTTTAGTTAAATTTCATAGCATTTCAATAACATATATCTTCTAATATTTTGCAATGGCAGGCTCTTGCTCGACACAGCGGTCAGGATATCGAGATTTCTACGCTTCCGCCGCAGCAGACACATGAGCAGGTGATAAACTCTTTCTTTAATATTGTGCTAAGCTTATTAAATGAATTATCCACTCTTTCACATTCTAGGAGTCGGCAAGATCCTATCGTGTTGTTGGGATGAACAATTGCTATGAAATGAACTTTACTTCTAGAGTGTACACCTGATCATGTAGTTGTGATCTCGCAAGACGCTTTGCGGTCAACTGGTCGTTAGTAGCTTCTGATTTTCCTCCTTTACAAAGTTTTATCTCCACTTGTTGCTTGCATGCATCACTTAATATCAAAATAACCATAACATCATATGCAGTAAGTGGAATTTGGTAAAATTTGTTTCATTTCATAGTATGTGACAGTTCATGCTTTAAATGGATCGATTGAAGTATAGTATGGTTGTGCAATTCTTTACAAAGCTAATACAAGGAATATATGGTTCTTTTGCAGGGTTCGGGAAATGCGGCTCAAACTCCTTCGCCACATCTACAGGCACCGGGAGGAACGCGCCGAGAAGATCTCGGCTCCGTAGGTAGTGGAAGGGCAAGCATGTATCCCGGTGAATGGTTTTGAAACCGTTTTGTGTTGTTGTGGATGTTCTGAATGTTTTTTGGACTATTTTGTGATCTGTGTACTGTATAAACTGTTTGTGCACTGTTTTGTGATCTGTCTGGAGCTCGCAATCCTGCGAGGTAGTCAGTTTCTATTTTTTTTAATAAAAACTTAACTTACATCGGCTATGGCCAAGCCGGCGTAAGTTAGCCTAGTTTAACTTACGTCGGTCAGACCATACCGACGTAAGCTAAACCACTTAACTTACGTCGATTTTGCGCAACCGACGTAAGTTATACTGCTTAACTTACGTCGACCGGTAGCGGCCGACGTAAGTACTCCGGCCCAGCCCGCAGCCCATCTCGGTAAATAACTTACATCGGTTGTCGGATACCGACGTAATTAAGTAACTTACATCAGCGGCCGATGTAAGTTACCTTAATTATGTCCAAACTGCTTCATCAGCCAGCAACCGACGTAATTAAAGAAAACTGATGTAATTAAGTAACTTACGTCGGTTTAGGCCTTAATTACGTCGGTCCTGGCCAACGTAATTGATCGAGATTCCTGTAGTGTCTTTAAGCAAGTTAAATGTGAATGTTGTTGCAATAATCCACAACTAGCTGCATATCTACTTCAATTCCAGAAGTTGGAGAAATAATTCCAAGTCTTGGACCTATGCCATGTCCTGCAGGCAACAACGCTTAAGCTAATGAGCTCTCCACTAAAGCTTCTATTGGGGCTCTGACACCCGATGGAGTTTTTGTAAGGAGACTAGAAGTACCATCCACCCAACCCGCCGAATTGGGTGAAGAGGGTGAGACCAGCACCTCAAAGCTGGCGGTCCTGGTGGCTCTGCTACCATGGAGTCAACCAAGGATTGTAGGCGCCACAGAAAGCTATGTGCAACTTGGTGTGCAAGATCCAGAAGCTCACGCTAGTCCTGATGCATGGATCATGGAGGTCCGGGACTACTTGAAGGATAATATCCTTCCTGAAGAAGATGTATCCGTTGAATGGATTGTCCGAATGGCTAAGAGATACATGTTGGTAGAAGGGGATCTCAACCGACGTGGCACCAACGACATCCTATTGTGGTGCATATACCGGGAAGATAGATGCGAGCTCCTCTCAAAAATCCATGGAGGGACGTGTGGGAACCAAGCTTCATCCCGCACATTGGGCAGTAAGGCCTTTTAGCATAGTTTTTACTGGCCTACAACTCTCTAGGATGCAGTCGAGCTAGTCATGAGATGTGAGGCGTGCCAGTTTCATGCTAAGCAAATTCACACACTAGCGTAGTCACTGCAAACAATCCCACCCTCATGGTCA
The DNA here is from genome assembly GCA_036927565.1 of Tuctoria greenei. Classification (NCBI taxonomy): domain Eukaryota; kingdom Viridiplantae; phylum Streptophyta; class Magnoliopsida; order Poales; family Poaceae; genus Tuctoria; species Tuctoria greenei. The sequence goes on from JAYESD010000001.1 coordinate 183,054,345, forward strand.
TTCGTTGTATGGGGCGTGGACCTTCTGAAACCTTTGTCCAAAGATGTCGGAGAGTACCGGTTTCTATACGTTCCCATCGACAAGTTAACAAAGTGGTCGGAAGCTGCTCCTATTGTAACAATCAACAAGCAATCAACAATCAAATTCTTGAAGTCCATAATCTGCAGATTTGGAGTCCCGAACAGAGTCATCACTGACAACAGGACCCAATTCACCAGTGCAGCATTTCAAGAATACTTCGAAGACCTCAGTGTCAAGATTTGCTACGCATCAGTAGCACACCCAGAAAGTAATGGGCAAGCTGAGAGAGCAAATGTTGAGATACTCAGAGGACTCAAGACTCGAACATATGAACGCTTGAAAAATCATGGTGCCAAATGTATTGAGTAGCTTTCGTGTGCATGGTGAGCTAGTCGGACAACACCCAATGGGGCTACAAGAGAGACACCTTTCTTTCTAGTGTACGGAGCCGAGGCTGTCCTTCCTCTAGAGATCACCATGGGTTCTCTTTGAGTCCAATATTACAACAAAGTAGACAATCTGGTGCTATTAGCAACGACACGTGCGTAATCGGCAGCTTGAAGTAGGCGATTTGGTGATACGGTGCATACTTTCTCGAGAAGGAGCGAACAAGCTCTCCCCCAACTGGGAGGGTCCCTTCTGAGTAATAAAAGTTTCCTTCTGAGTAATAAAAGTTTCCCACCTCGGATGCGTACACTTGACTATAGAGGATGGGACACCGCTTCCCAACCCCTGAAACATCGAACACCCGTAAGTTTTACACTTAGCACGATGGTGAAACTTTTCTTATTGTAGTATTTCATAATGTCTAAGAAAAAGTGGGGTTGGTCCAAAATGTGCAGCATGCTTAGCCTGGTTTTGTACCCTAAGTATGTTTGCTTTACCTCCCCTGTTATGCAGAATTACTATGAAATACTAGGATATGAAACATTTGTCTCACCATATGTACATTTACGTTGAGCATGTTGTTACATTATTGATCTGCTACGTCTTCTTGCCAATATTGAAGGTGTGCAATCCTGTTGTAGATGGGTACCTTAAAGTTCCTGTGATATATCTAAGTAATTTTGGTAGATCTTTTTTTCGGGACCTAGTCATTGTTGAATGGACTACTCGCTTGAAAAACCAATGACAATGATAGGTCTGTAGTGTCCTATATGCTTATCCTGGTCCAGCACCCTAAGTACGCACAATCTACCTTTCTGGTGTTGCGGCAAAGTACGGCAAGTCCGAACAACACACAGTCCAAGATGAAAGAGCATCCAATATAATGGTATTATCACACTAAATTACTTAGGACCCGGATTCCACTAAGGACAGTAAGATACAACTAAACTAAGGGTAAGAGCATCCAATATACTGGAGGTTTGATGAAGATGATCATGGTACTCTATGGCTTGGGAAAAGAATTGTGGTGCCTAATGTGAAGCATCTCTGAGAGACGATATTCAAGGAGGCACATGACTCACCTTACTCAATTCATCCCAGTCATACAAAGATGTACAAGGACTTGAAAACTTTCTATTGGTGGGATAGGATGAAAAAGGAGATAGCTACATATGTTGCATTATGTGATGTATGCCAACAAGTCAAGGTTGAACATCAAAGGCCAGCTGGATTATTGCAACCATTGAAGATTCCGTAGTGGAAGTGGGAAGAAATTGGTATAGACTTCATAGTTGGACTACTGCGAACCCAATCTGGTTATGACTCGATATGGGTTATTGTGGATCGGTTGATGAAATCAGCTCATTTCATCTGTGTCAGAACCACATATACAACATCAAAGCTCGGAGAGCTGTATATGGAGCATATTGTATGTCTGCATGGAGTTCCCAAGAGGATAGTCTCCGACCGGGGTTCTGAATTTACCTCTAGGTTCTGAGAGAAACTGCATTAAGCTATGGGTACAAGGTTAAATTTGAGCTCCGCATATCATCTACAAACAAATGGACAAATTGAGAGGACAAATCAAATCCATGGAAGATATGTTGAGAGCTTGTGCTTTGAAGCATGGACGCAGCTAGGACAAGAGCTTACCATATGCTGAATTTTCCTACAATAACAGTTACCAAGCAAGTTTGAAGATGTCGCCATATCAAGCACTATATGGAAGGAAGTGTAGGACACCCTTGTTATGGAATGAGACAGGGGAGAACCAAGTATTTGGACCTGATGTGTTGCAAGAAGCTGAAAAGAAAGTTCAGACAATTTGTAAGAATTTGAGGACTGCTCAGTCAAGACAAAAGGGCTATGCGGATAATAGGCGAAGAAAGTTAACCTTTGAGGTGGAAGACTTCGTATATCTCAAAGTGTCGCCTATGTGCGGTCATAAGCGATTTAATGTCAAAAACAAGTTGGCACCTCGCTATATTGGACCATTCAAGATATTGGCCAAACTTGGAGAAGTGGCATATAAGTTGGAGATGTCAGCCCATCTTTCTGATGTTCATGATGTGTTTCGTGTTTCTCAGCTCAAGAAGTGCTTAAGGATACCGGAAGAACAAGTGTCAATGGAAGAATTGGAATTAAAGGCATATTTGACTTATGTTGAACAACCGGTCAAAATCTTAGAAACCAAGGAGAGGGTCACAAGAAACAAAATGATTCAATGGTGCAAAGTACAATGGAAGCACCATGCAGAATCGGAAGCAACTTGGGAGCTAGAAGATGATATCAAGAGATAATTTTCGTATCTCTTCTCTTCTACGTCGAATCTCGAGGGAAAGATTCATTTTAAGGGGGGTAGATTTGTAACTCCCTCATTTTCATCCATCATGCATTGCATACATTATTATATATATTTATCATTAAGCAACACAAAAAGGAACAAGTTTAAAATGAATTAGAAGTAAAACAACAACTAAAAACTGGTTTCAGTGCGGACTTGTCCGGACTGGACCCCGGACTAGTCTGATTTTCTCTCTGTTGCTCTCCGAACTTGTCCGCTTTGGCTGTGGACTAGTCTGAAAATGGTTCTGTTGTTTCTCGGACTTGTCCGTTATCGAGTACGGACTAGTCTGATCTTCATCACTAGAACTTTTCGGAGTTGCCCGATAATTCCCCAATTTGGTCTGGTTTTTGAAAAGTTGGAAAAACCTCCAGACATGTTCGGCCCCATATCGAACTTGTATGTTTTGCTCTCTGGACCTTTTCGGACTTGTCCGGACTACCACCGGACTTGTCCGTTCTACTCGCTGTTCAAAATCATACTTGTCAGGCCCCTAGCGGACTAGTCCGGTGTGCCCGACTGTGATTCAAGTTTTCCTCCACGACAAGTTGTTGGGTATTTGCCTTAAGTGGGCCCAAGAACGTCGTGCCCTGCCCCTGTGGAGCCCAGGTGGACCCCACCACGACCCCTACTCATCCTCCACCGCCTTAAACTCGAATTCCGCCCAAACCCTACCACCTCCCCCCTATAAACACCCCAATGCCCACCCTCTCATCTCTTTGACACAATTAAAGAAAACCCTAACCCTAGTTCGTGGGAGCCGCCATCGAGGAGAGAGGAGATCACAGCCAGGAGGAGGAGGAGTATAGGAGGATCCAGCAAGATTGATGTTCGTCAACTCATCAACATCATCATCAATTCTCCACCAACTCTTCACCATCAACCCAAGACATCAAGATTCAAGTGTTGCACCCGATTCTCGACCCTTGAATCCTTTGATTCGTGGTAAATACCTTAGATTCATATTTTATTTCTAAAATATGGTTCCATGATTAATCAAATAATACCCTAGTTGAAAATTCGCCAAAACCTAGCCATAACGGACTTGTTCGGTCCCAGTGCGGACTAGTCTAATTTCTACTCTGTTCCGGAATGGACATGTCCGGCCAGAGTGCGGACTAGTTCGGTCTTCCTATTCTGAAAATTCTTGGAACTTCTTTAATATCCCCCGAATGACTTGAAACTTGTTCTAACATGTAATACGTAATTGTAACTAGTTAGTAAGCAATGATAGCAACTTGATAACATGCATTACCACATAATTGCATTATTCATGCATGTCAAGACATATTGAGTAATATATGAGAATTTATCGATTGTAATGCTTGTTTTGTATCTTTGTTGCGAGGAATAGAAGGTGTTGCTCTAGAGGGTGCTGTCGAGAACCTCCAGCACCAGAATTTCGAAGCTTTTGATTCTAACCAATCTCAAGAGCAAGGCAAGTGTCCTTGATCATTTTGATCCTGTTTTTAAATGTTTTGTTTACAAAATTGCATGCTTGTGTCAAATTGATGGGAAACCCAAGATAGGTGTTTACTTGACTTGTTTGACCATCCTTGTCTCTTAGAATATATTGTAGAGAATCGGGAAGGGCATTTTTACCTTTTTGCTTCGCTCTAATTAATTGGGATGGGAAAACAACCAAATGGCTTAATCATGAATTAATGCACTATGGATGAGGAGAATTGATGGATATGGTCAATTGGTAACATGGGACTTGGGAGATCTAAGCAAGCATGGTTTGTGGATTTGGTTGGATGATATGGTGGTTTTGCTTGCCTTGGATCTAAGGACCGGTTCATGCGATAATAAGTTAGGACAACAGTGCCACCACAAGGCTAAGTATGGGTGCGGTTTAGCCAATTAATTAGGTGTATTGCCAGCATTGTTCGGATCATTTGAGGGAGCAGAGAATGGGAGTCGGTTGGGTTTGCAATAGTGGCGGGACTCCCCTGGGATCCGAACGGCACAAGAGAGGCCCTTGGTTGGATGTGCTCAGTTGGAGGCATCACCACCGATGAAACCCCCGTGGGTCTAAATATGCTGGTAATCTTTTTGTAAAGGCTATTTTGTGATCTCTTGGCCATACACCTAAGGAAGTGTATTTGGCATAAGGGAGGTTTCTATAGTCACCGATGGGTGATGAAATCAAGAACTTGTGGATAAAGTGGTACAATCTCTGCAGAGTGCTAAAAACTATCATGATGGCCGTGCTCCCGGTTAAGAACACATGGATGACCTAAATGATTAGAGGGAAACTTGGGATTTGGGATGGTTTGGTTATGGTTATGGATCGGGTTGTGATAAATGGACATGATTGTTGATGATGGTAAGAATCTGACATATGGATGGATAATGGATGATAGATTCGTATTATGTTAATTATTTGGAATATGATGGGATTAATTCATATAGACATTGTAGGATGTTTTTTATATGTTTTAAATGTACTTTTCAGCAAATAGCCATTATTTATTATCGTTCCTTGTTTAAGCTACATGTTATTATTTTCCCACACTTGCTGAGTACAACATGTGCTCACCTTTGCTATTCCCCCACCATCAATTTTAGATAATGTTTGAGAGTAATCTGAGAATAATGCAGAGTATTAAGTTGTGTGTTGCCGTTGACTTGCCTGTGGTTGTGCTTGGAGCCGCGCTACCCAATATGCTTAGTTTGCCTAGCTAAAGTCTTAGTTTGCCTAGCTAAATGCTTAGTTAGATTATTTTCACTGCATAATTATTAGTATTAATTGTTATTAGAGTTTGTATTTTGAGGATTATTTGAATACTATAATAAAAGTACTTATTTACTAGTTGTGTTGTGGTAATTTTCTGTATATCGTTTTTAAGCACTCGTGTATGTGTATTGAACATCTTAGATACACATATATGTTCACTTAGTTCATTTTCGAAATCGGGTGTCACACCGTGTCGGGTCAGCCCGACAAACTTTTTCACCAACAAACATTTTCGTCAGCCCAAGCACGACACGCGGCCCGATTTAACAGGGCGTGCTGGGCCGAGTCCAAGCCCGTCATAAAAATCTAATTTTATACAGAATCAAATACTTCAATTTGAATTCAACCGTGGAACTGAATTAAAAAAGTAAGATTTACATCATAAATTTGAAAATAATTGAATACATCTCAAACAGATACTACACTTTATTTTAGGAAGAAAGCAGGGAACAGCTCGCTCTTTCTCATGTATTCGTGTCAAGGGGTCGTATTATGTACTAGTGCTCCCAGGCGATGGAGGTTCGATCCCCCACCCCCGCAGCTTCCTCTGCTACCAGCGGCAGTCTGGTTAACCAGAGATAGGGGCCCAAGCACCCATCTTAAAAAAAAAAGGCTCGTATTATGTAGCTGACTTTAGTGTTCCTCTTGTCTGCTTGAGCGATATGGTACTTAAATCACTCTGCGCGGCAGCACTCTACCCCTTGCAGATGATTAGCTGAAGCGCCCGTGGCGCCCGTGGGAGTGGGCTAAGTATTACTTGTAGGGCTTGTTTCCTTTTTTGGTCAGGCTGGAGTGCAACGGCTCCAAAACTTAAAATACTCATCGATTGAAAAATGGAATCGGTTCCAGAGTTCCTGGCTGCAGTGAAACTAAAGGCCGGATCAGCTGTGCAAAATGTATCATTTAAATAGTCAGATCAGGCCGGATTGGGCCGTGACGGGCCGTGCTAAACACTACCAGGCCTGTCGGGCTGCCCATTAACCTAAGCTGATCTGATAAGCCAGAGGCTGAGCCCCAACACGGTCCAAACTGTGCTTCGGGCCAGCCCGGCTCAGTCTTTCTCTCTGCCAGGTCGTGCTCGTACTGAGCCAAAATGACCGGGCTTCGAGCCAGCCTGAATAGCCCAGCCCATTTGGCGAGCTATAAACTTGCGTTTGTGTGTAGTAAAGATCATTTGTGGGTGGGGGAGTGCAGGGGAAGAGTGGGTAGAGGTTTTTTCCCTCCGTCCCCGGTAATGTACCACTGCACTTTGTAGGCCGGTGCTGTAAATATTTATTTTGACATATCAATATACAAGCTTATTGTTCTATTTTTGGGAATGACTAGACTGCAAACGGTACTCTAATGCAATTATGTAAAAACATCTAAACACCACGATCCATACTAGTCACTAAAACACACGATATCCATACTACAGTCACTCTTTATTCATTTAAACCTTGATTGAAGAATTAGTTTAAATGACTCCGGAACTACACATGGGAGGGTCTGCAATATAGAGTTGATGTACCGAATAACAGCCATTAGTAAGAACTTCAAATCTGCAGACTACTTTGATAAAATCACTGGCTAGTCACAAATAGAAATATTCTGTTAGGAATGACTAAATCTGCATAGACTGTCACAAAACAGCTTCAGTACCAAGCAAAGTGCTTACGCCTAATATGAGAATGTAGAGATACCAAAGAGGAACGAACAAGCAGCCCACTCGACAAGAATAAATCTACTTAAGGTACATCATCACAAAACAAAGGGGAAGGACAAATTCTTTCGCTCACATAAAGCCACGCAGGAGACAATAGAGCAAATAGATGCCATCTTGATCCTCATGTTTGCAGTGAGGATTTGCTGTCTTCGTCCGTTGCCCTTTTTCCAGCACCCTTGCCTTCAGTTTTCTTTGCACCTCTGTCATCCTCATCCTCAACAAGAGATCCGGAGCGCATTAGTTCCTTAACCTTGCGGTATTCATCATAGTGGGCACGGCGATGCTCCTTGAAACTCAACCTTCCTGTATCAGCTTCAGCTTCTACATGAAACACGAAAACAACAGTTTACATTCCAATTGCCGAGACACAAAAGAAATAATCCCCAAATGTAAAACTTTGTTACGAAATAAATACACATTACATGTACGAAACAACTAATAGAACATTACAGTGATAGCATGGTATCTACGGGTCAAGTTTAAATTTGTCTTAACAGAAGAACAACATGAACCATGCGAGATTCGTCCAGAGGTATAAAATAAGAAAGGTTATATAAGAAGTCACCAGTTGGATCAGTTACGAACTTCTAGAGTTCGACTGAGCAAAATGGCAGAACAGAATAGTTTATTTTTTTCTAACAACTGGACCTATTCCAATGTTAAACTAGTTATACATAATGCCAACAAATTTTGTTTCACATATAGCAAACACTTTGATATTTTCCACGCAAAAGCAACAACTTACATTTCTTTCTCATTTAAATAACAGTTTAGAAAAAAAAAACGAAAACAAATGTGAGCATGGTCCTGTAAGAAGAATAATACGATCAAAATCACATAGAACAAGAAGTTAACCATCATCTTGTTCCATTGCATCTGTATCATCATCTGAAGATGCCCAATCATCACACTTTGAAGTGCTGCTATTGCTTGAAGACACCACACCATTTAAAGCAGTGAAAATAGCTTCAGCTTGAACAGTCTCATCTAGACATTTGTCAAAAGGACGTGTTGGCGACAGTGACCCTAGAAAGCAAAGAATGACCCAATATTCAGCATGTACATCCTAACAGTAATTAACATGGTTAGCCATAATTTGATGTAAGTAGCAAGGAAGACATGTACCATCATCATCTATCATAGGGTGATATGGTGTCTTTGGCTCTGTTATCTTCTGCCTCACAGGTTTGTTCGATTCAATCTCGTACAAATTTTCCTCATTCCACTTAACACGATTAGAACTACAGAAAAAGGGACAAATTTTTTTGAGGAAACAAAAGGACAAATTAGCTGAAGCACAATCAAGTAGACAGCACTTACAAACTAACAGATGACTGAAAAAAACTTTGTTGTGTGTATTTAACATGGACAATGCTGATTTTTTTAATATTTCTTCCGGGTACCATTAATAATTGATGGAATAAGTCTTGTAGTCATTTGGTCTTTGGTCCTTTAGTCTTTGGTCCCCAACTCTCTTGTACCATTGTCCTTAGTTTGTTGTACTTTAGTCTTTGGTCTTTGGTCTTTGTTGTACTCATCTTAGACTAGAGGACAACATATTAGACTAGAGAACAGCATCTAGGACAGCTGTTAGCATCTTTAGGACAGCAGCATCTTGACTGCTTTTAGGACAGCTGTTAGCATCTCTAGGAGAGCAGTTTACATGGCATCTTGGACTGCTTTTAGAGCAGCTAGTGCCGCAGCACCTTGGCTGGATAGCAGCCTATAAATAATGTATCTCCAACCCCTTGGAGGGTATGACATTGTATGAAGAATAGACAAGAAAATTGTTCCAACTCTCTAATGTCATCCTCTCTTCAATGAGAGTAAATATTCAGCTCCTAACACTTGGTATCAGAGCCGTTCTATCCTGTAACCTAAACATCTCTTGCTCATCCCCTTCCCGCGCCTCTCCCTGTCCACAACCGGTAGCAGGAACACCGACTGCCCTAGCTCATCCCTCTTCCCCACACACTAGCTCCCCACTAGTGTGCGATGTCTGACGGACAGTCTCAGCGTTCGGTCGCCTCGAGCGCGCGGCAGACGGAGGTCGCCGCGGCAGAGGAGCGCGAGCGAGCGGCAGCAGAGGTTGCGGCGACGGCGGCACTGGCGGCAGGGTTGGCAGCGGCGGAACTGGCAGCAGTGAGGGCGGAAGTGGAAGCAGCAGCGACGGCTGCAGCGCGTGCAGCGGCAGCGGAGCTGGAGGCTCTGTGTGGCAGTAGCTCCAGCGGCTCTGTCAATGGCGGCGTGCACAATGAGCTCAGGCTTGCGAGGGAAGCAGCACGAGCACAGGAGGTGCATAGAGCAGTCGCGCGTCCCCATGGGCGCGACAGCCGCAACCCAGAGCGGCGCGGACGCGCCGGTGGCGCTCCCTGCGGCGGCGGCGGAGTCGACGGAGAACGCGACCGTTACAGGCAGTGCAGTTCTCCCTCTCCGGATAGGTATCATGGACACCACGGGGTCCAGGCCATTGTTAGGGACGTCGGTCCCAGCGGTGGGTGGCCTACCCTCACCAAGACCAACTACGTCGAGTGGGTCGCGGTGATGAGGGTACGGCTCCAGGTGCAACACATGTGGGAAGCAGTTCGGTACGGCGACGTCGACTACTACGAGGATCGACGGGCTTTGGATGCCCTCATTGCTGCTGTCCTGCCCGAGATGCAGTTCTCACTTTCCAAGAAGCGGGCTGCTAAGGAGGCTTGGGACGCCATCACTGCGGCACGCATCGGCAGCGACCGCGCCCGCAAGACCACACTGCAGGCGCTTTGCAAGGAGTGGGAGAACTTGGCCTTTAAGCCAGGTGTGGATGTCGATGACTTTGCTCTCCGTCTCAACACTTTGTTGCGGGAGTTGGAGCAATTCGACGACGACACCTACGACGAGGAGAGAGTTGTGGAGAAGCTCTTCTGTTGCATCCCCGAGAAGTACAAGCAGATCGCTCGATCGATCGAGTCTCTGTTGGACCTCTCCACGATGTCGATCGAAGAGGCGATAGGTCGCCTCAAGGTCGTCGATAGCGACGAACCACATCCTTTCTCGGGCCCTATCACCATTGGCGGGAAGCTTCATCTCACTCGCGAGCAGTGGGAGGCTGGCCAGGGTGACTGGAAGAAGGAGGAGTCCTCTTTCTCGACAGGCGGCCGCAAGCGCGGCAAGCCGCGCAAGGGGCGCGGAGGTGCCCAGGCCGGAGCGCAAGGACGTGCTCGCAAAGGCGCCCAGGGCGGTGCCGCTGGCAACCACAAGTCGGCACTGAGACGACACCTGCCACAACTATGGCAAGCTTGGTCATTGGGCCAGAGAGTTTCGAAAGCCACGACGCGGCCAGGCCCACGTCGCACAAGTGGAGGAGGAGGAGGAGGAGGCCCACGTCGCACAGGTGGAGGAGGAGTCAGCTTTGCTCATGGCACACGGAACTTTGCTCCAGGATCAGGATGGTCCAACCCTCCGAGAAGACGACGTACAAGACTTAGGGGGAGAATGATAGAATAAGTCTTGTAATCCTTTGGTCTTTGGTCCCCAACTCCCTTGTACCCTTGTCCTTAGTTTGTTGTACTTTAGTCCTTGGTCTTTGGTCTTTGTTGTACTCATCTTAGACTAGAGGACAACATATTAGACTAGAGGACAGCATCTAGAACAGCTGTTAGCATCTTTAGGACAGCAGCATCTTAACTACTTTTAGAACAGCTGTTAGCATCTCTAGGAGAGCAGTTTGCATGGCATCTTGGACTGCTTTTAGAGCAGCTAGTGCAGCAGCACCTTGGCTGGATAGCAGCCTATAAATAATGTATCCCCAACCCCTTGGAGGGTATGGCATTGTGTGAGGAATAGACAAGAAAATTGCCCCAACTCTCTAGTGTCATCCTCTCTTCAATGAGAGTAAAAATTCAGCTCCTAACAATAATAAGGGTTTTCCGGTGCTAAAACATCAAACAAATTGTAGGGCCTGGAGAAGGGAATTTCTACGCAGCCTTGCCCTTGCATATTTTGCAAGATAGCTGATTCAAACTTAGGACCTCCATGACACAAGTAGAGAGAGAGACTGCCACTGTGTCAGGTCCGCCCTTCTCAGAGTACCATTAGTTTTGACACCAGAAAATCAATTAAGCATTTCAATTTCAGATTAGCTCCCATAGTTCCAATTTCGAGATATAAGGTTCCAATTAAAGGCTAGAGCAACAAAAGGCACTATTTATCTACAATGCTACGAATAAATTTGCCTCCATCATCTCACATCTCAGTTTGAACTTTAACTACTACTACAACAACAACTAAGTCTTTGTCCCAAGCATGTTGGGTCGACTAGAAATAAAACCCAACAATTTTATTTATTTTTTTTTTAAAAAAAAAAGAAGTAACAAAAAGAAGATAAGAGTAACAAAATACAAGTATACTATAAACTACGATTCTAAAACATGAATTGCTAATTTTCATGCACTTCTGTAATGAGTCAAATCTCTAGGTACATTCAACTACCTTAAGTCTCGTTTCACCGCCTCATGCCATGCCAACCTTGGTGGCCCTCTACCCTTCTGATATTTTTCCTACCCTTTAGGATCCTACTGTTAACTAGTGCTTCGAGAGATCTCCGCTGAATATGCTCAAACTACCTTAGTCGATATTGGACTAGCTTCTCCTTAACCAGTACAACCGCTACTCTATCACCTACCACCTCATTCCTAATTCGGTCTCTTCTTGTGTGATCGCACATCCACTCTGCAACACTCATTTGTCGGACACGTTGCCTTTTAGTTAGCCAACATTCTACCCTATGTAGAATCGCAGGTCTGATCACCATCCTATCTAACCTTCCTTTCAACTCTTGTAGAACCTTCTTGTCACATATAATTTCAGATGCTTGCCACCACTTCATTCACTCGACCTTGATCATGTCCATTACTTTATAACATCAATCCTAAATATCGAAATGAATCTCTCCTAGATATTATTTGTCCTTGTAGGCTAACATTTTCCTCTTCGCATCTGACAAAGTCACACCTCATATACTGAGCCTTGGTCCTACTAAGCTTAAACCTCTTGGACTCTAAGGTCTGTCTTCATTGCTCTAGTTTTTTATCAACATCGTTCCTAGTTTCATCTACCAGCACCACATTAGCAAATAGCATACACCAAGTGATACCCCCTTTATATCCTTTTACACCTCATCCATCACGAAGGAAAAGATATATGGGTTCAAGGCTGATCCTTGTTGTGATACTATCGTGATAGGAAAAGTATCGATATCACTATCACTTACACGCACACTTGTAACCACATTATCATACATATCCTTGATAGACGGAATGTACTTTGTTGGGACTAAATCTTTCTCTAGCACCCACCAAATGACTGACCTTGGTATCTTGTCATATGCTTTTTCTAAGTCAATGAGCATCATATGCAGATCCTTCTACTCTCTATATCTTCATAAGTTGACGGAACAAGAAAATCGCCTTTTTATTGGACCTCCCAAACATAAACCAGCTAGTTTTTAGTGACATTGGTCACTCTCCTTAAGCGGTATTCAATCACTCTCTCTCAAGCTTCATAGTATAGCTCATAAGCTTAATTCCTCGGTAATTAGTATAACTTTGAATATCTCCTTTATTTTTGAAGATAAGTACTAATATACTTTTTCTTCACTCTCTAAGTATTATTTGACTAAAAAATGCGGTTGAATAGCTTAATGAGTCAGATTATTACCAGTTTCTCAAAACATCTCCACACCTCAATAGGAACATCATCGGAGCCGAGGAACTTTCCTCCTTTTATCCTATTCAAGACCCCCCTAACATCATACTCTTGTATCCTCCGCACAAACCGCATGTTGGTGTTATCAAAGGAGTCATCGAACTCGAGCATATAATGTTCTCGTTCGCGTCATTAATTAATCCATTGAAGTGGTCCCGCTATGCATTTCATTAATCAGTTTGAACTTTAACTAAGTTGATTAAATTTAGCAATGACAAAGTTGAAATGAACTGGTTCTGAAATAAAATATGATCTCACATATTCAAGTAACAATACCATTTTTTCAAGCAATACAATGGATTTCACCTTTGAAAAAACTTCACCTGAATAATGTGTAATCACTCTGTGGCATAATGTTTATCAAGCCCACCATGCACATAGGTGAGGGAAGCATCAATAAAGTTATTAATTACAAATGACCACGCATGTGCCTATTGAATAACAAACTACAATCATTAGATTATTTCAAGTATTAATACGGGGTGGAAAGTATAAATCTCTAAACACCCACAATCTTGATTAATGCAATGCATAACATTATAAAAGACTTATGGCCATGTAGAGTGGATAGTTATTGAGTTTGAATTGTGATGCCATGCATATATTGGTCTCAATTTGCATCACTACCATAAAACGGTTAGTTTCTGAAATTCAGAGATAGACTTGACTTATGAGTACTAACCTCATGCTTTCAGTTTCTTACTTCCCACACTGACGTAAAGCAAAAGAAGTTCCAGCAGTCTCTACAAAGAAAATATGCCGAAGGTAGGTAAATCATTACAAGGTTTCTTCAAATTTTCAATCAATAAATAAAGGTGCAAAGATAAAAGTAAACATTATGTAATGAAAAGCCAATAAGACATTGCTCTGGGCATGGCCATTAAAGAAGAACCAGCAGCGTGTAAATATAGTTTAAGTGAAGACATGATGATTACAAAGCTCGCTGGTCTGCCAACATTTGAAGAAGTACGAAGCTATTTTAGCTTGAAATCTATCTGACTGAATAGTTGATGCAAAACCTCTACAAGCCCTTCATCAGCTTCGCGCGCCCCCACCTCGCCTCCTACTGGTAGTGGTGCAGCTCCTGCACTATCAGCAACCGCAACCGCTCGTCTGCGTCTCAGACGACTCACGAGCGACGAGATGGCGGCAAAGCGAGCAAGCAGCGAGTGCTATCACTGCTCATAGAGGTACACGCCGGACCATATGTGCGCCAACAAGGAGATTTTCCTCTTGGAGCTCGACGACGACGATGTTGACCCGACCGTAGCCAACATGGGCATCTCACTACACGCTCTGACCGGCATCAACCTCGCCAACACCATGAAGCTCCAGGTCCACGTTTGCGACAAGATGTTGACCACATTGGTCGACACCGACTCTACACACACCTTCATCCGGGAGCCCCTCATCCAGGAACTCGGCCTAATGATGCTGCCATGGCCAAGCGTCAGTGTCCAAGTCGCAAATGACAACTCCATCTCCTGCAAAGGAATCTGCCCATGTGTACCCTTGTCGATTGCAGGCGATCGATTTGAAGTCACCTGCTACACACTACCTCTCGAAGGCTTCAACCTTGTCCTAGGGTTCAGCGGTTGCGGTCCTTGGGACCCATCCTTTGGAACCTCGAGGACCTCACGAAGGAGCTATGGCACGACAACCGGAAGGTGGTCTGGACGGGGCTGCGCAGCCCCACCCTTGTGTGCGCCTCCCAGGCAGCGCCAAGCGACATGATGGGCATCCTCCTGGACGGCTTTCACAGCTTTCAAGACCTCTTCGATAAGCCACGCGATCTTCATCCTCCAAGGTGTCACGACCGCTGCATGAGGCTCCTGCCGGGCACAGCTCCAATAGCGGTTCGGCCGTACCGCTACCCCTAGCTTCTCAAGGACGAAATTGAAGCAATGCGCTGAGTTGCTTCGCCAGGGCATCATCCGAGTGCACCTCTGCATTCTCCACTACTATGTTGTTGGTCTACAAGGCCGACGGTACTTGGCGCTTCTACATCGACTTTCGCGAGCTCAACGCCAAAACTTTGAAACATAAGTTTCCCATCCCGATAGTCGATGAGCTTCTCGACGAGATCCGCGGTGCGAGGTTCTTCACCAAGCTTGACTTCCGCATCAGCTACTTTTAGATGCGCATGCACCTCAACAACGTTTTTTTTTGACCGAAAACTGTAAGGGAGAACCCCTACAGTGAGAATATATTATATAGCTTAAATAACGAAGTGTACAAAGTTTTAGATCCTTCTAGAAGATGAAATAGAGGTTCCTGTTGGTTCCTAAGACAGGCACCTACAGTCACCTTACAAGCTGCTTAGCCATTCTAGAATTTTAATCCTATTCTGCTCCTTGAATCGATAGACATTAGTGATGACTGATGCTTTGAAGCAGTTTTCCCAACTTGTGACCGAAGACGGTTCATCTCTGAATATTTGTCCATTCCTCTGCTTCCATATTTCCCAGGTTGCTATCCCAACTATCTCCATGAATCCCGGTCTTGGCCAAGACTGCTTTGCATGTTGTATAGTTTCGAAAAATTGAATTGAATGATCCCATTGGATTCCTATCTTGTGCCAGCATGCGGTGCTAAACAGGCAGGTGAAGAACAAGTGATACGTCAATTCTTCCAGATTTAGATTGCAAAGGACGCACGAATAGTCCTCTCCTTGTATGTGTAGATTCTTTCTCTTCAATAAGTTGCGGGAGTTTAGCCTGTCACGAAACATTAGCCATAAGAAGATCTTTATTTTTCTAACCAGTTTGGAATCCCAGATCCACGCGAATGGTGCTGGTGGATTGATTCCTCTGAAATTGTATTTGTATACCAGACTTGTTGAGAAAAGATTGTTGTTGTTATTGTTTGTCCAACTATCTCTTTGAATTCCCCGAGCTATGATATCTTGCAGCATGATTGTGAGATTGTCCAGTTCCAGTTGCGCTTCTTGTGATAGTGGATTAAAGTAGTGTCTCAATGTCTTTGTCTGATCATTGAGCAATAGATATATTTGTTTTTCTTGTAAATGAGAACAGTCTTGGTAGATCATATCTGAGCATGTGTCCTTCTCATTCATCATTCCATAATTGAATTGTATTCCCTGTACCCACCCGCACCTTTAGTTGTGGCCTCAGTTCCTCCCAACAACTTAAGACATCTCTCCAACAAAAGGAGCCTTTTCCTTTTGTCCCATGGGGCGGCCTCCCGTTTGTGTAATATCTGTTGTTAATTAGCTGAACCCACGGTATTTGTTGGTTGTTGTAAAGCTTGAATAGAAATTTGCTTAGTAAGGATCTGTTCATTCTTTTGAGGCATTTGATGCCCAACCCTCCTTTTTCGATTGGCATTGTTACCTTGTCCCAAGCAACCAGAGGCATGCCTTTTCCGGCGATGTCTGATCCTTTCCAACACCTCAACAACGTTGGCAAGACGACATTCCGGACTCATCGGGGCCACTGCGAGTTCTTGGTGTTGCCATTTAGCCTCACCAATGTGTCGTCGACATTCTAGTCTTTGATGAACGACGTGCTTGACCCCGTACATAAGGAAATGTGTACTTGTGTTCTTTGATGACGTCTTGGTGTATATAAGGACTTAGGCTAAACATATACTGATGGAATAAGTCTTGTAGTCCTTTGGTCTTTGGTCCCCTAATCCCTTGTACCCTTGTCCTTAGTTTGTTGTACCTTAGTCCTTGGTCTTTGGTCCTTGTTGTACTCATCTTAGACTAGAGGACAACATCTTGGACTGCTTTTAGAGCGGCTAGGACAGCAGTATCTTGACTGCTTTTAAGACAGTTGTTAACATCTTTAAGACAGCACCTTGCATGGCATCTTGGACTAGCAAGAAGGCATATGCTTGGCTGGTTGGCTGCCCTTGGGCTGCTATAAATATGTAGCCTCAACCCCTTGGGTTGGCATGGCATTGTGTGAGGAATAGACAAGAAAATTGCTCCAACTCTCTAGTGTCATCCTCTCTTCAATGGGAGTAAAAATTTAGCTACTAACACTTGGTATCAAAGTCGTTCTATCCTGTAGCCTAAACATCTCCTGCTCATCTCCTTCCCGCGCCTCTCTCCGTCCGCAACCGGTAGCAGGAACACCGGCTGCCCCAGCTCATCCCTCTTCCCCACACACCAGCTCCCCACTAGTGCGCGATGTCTGACGGACAGTCTCAGCGTCCGGTTGCCTCGAGCGCACGGCAGACGGAGGTCGCCGCGGCAGAGGAGCGCGAGCGAGCGGCGGCAGAGACTGCAGTGACAGCGGCACTGGCAGTAAGGTTGGCGGCGGCGGAACTGGCAGCAGCGAGGACGGAAGTGGAAGCAGCGGCGGCGGCGGCTGCAGCGCGTGCAGCGGAGCTGGAGGCTCTACGCGGCAGTAGCTCCAGCGGTTCTGTCAACGTCGGCGTCGACGATGAGCTCAGGCTTTCGAGGGAAGCGGCGCGAGCACAGGAGGTGCATCGAGCAGCCGTGCGTCCCCATGGGCGCGACAGCCGCAGCCCAGACCGACGCGGACGCGCCGGTGGCGCTCCCAGCGGCGGTGGCGGAGTCGACGGAGAACGCGACCGTTACAGGCAGCGCGGTTCTCCCTTCCCGGATAGGTATCATGGACACCATGGGGTCCAGGCCATTGTCAGGGACGTCGGTCCCGGCGGTGGGTGGCCTACCCTCACCAAGACCAACTACGTCGAGTGGGCCGCGGTGATGAGGGTACGGCTCCAGGTGCAACACATGTGGGAAGCAGTTCGGTACGGTGACGTCGACTACTACGAGGATCGACGGGCGTTGGATGCCCTCATTGCTGCAGTCCTGCCCGAGATGCAGTTCTCGCTTTCCAAGAAGCGGGTTGCTAAGGAGGCTTGGGACGCCATCGCTGCGGCACGCATCGGCACCGACCGCGCCCGCAAGACCACACTGCAGGCGCTTCACAAGGAGTGGGAGAACCTGGCCTTTAAGCCAGGTGAGGACGTCGATGACTTTGCTCTCCGCCTCAACACTTTGTTGCAGAAGTTGGAGCAGTTCGGCGACGACACCTACAACGAGGAGAGAGCTGTCGAGAAGCTCTTTCGTTGCATCCTCGAGAAGTACAAGCAGATCGCTCGCTCGATCGAGTCTCTGCTAGACCTCTCCATGATGTCGATCGAAGAGGCGATTGGTCGCCTCAAGGTCGTCGACAGCGATGAACCACAACCTCTCTCGGGGCCTATCACCATTGGCGGGAAGCTCCATCTCACTCGCGAGCAGTGGGAGGCTGGCCAAGGTGACCGGAAGAAGGGGAAGTCCTCTTCCTGGACAGGCGGCCGCAAGTGCGGCAAGCCGCGCAAGGGGCGCGGAGGCGCCCAGGCCGGGGCGTAAGGACATGCCCGCGGAGGCGCCCAGGGCGGTACCGCCGGCAACCACAAGCCGGCACGAGACGACACCTGCCACAACTGTGGCAAGCTTGGTCATTGGGCCAGGGAGTGTCGACAGCCATGACGTGGCCAGGCCCACGTCACACAAGTGGAGGAGGAGGCCCACGTCGCACAAGTGAAGGAGGCCCACGTCGCACAAGTGGAGGAGGAGCCAGCTTTGCTCATGGCACATGGAAGCATCAAGCCACCTTTAGTGGCATCGACCGCAGCAGCTCTCTTCCATCTTGATGAGCCGAGAGCACACGCCTTTCTCGGCGACGGCTCCAGCAACGACAAGACTGACGGGTGATGCCTCGACCGGCGCCACCCATCACGTGACCGGTCGACGGGAGTTCTTCGCCGATCTTGATCCCAATGTCCGAGGCTCCGTCAAGTTTGGTGACGCCTCCGGCGTGGAGATCAAGGGTGTTGGCTCCGTCATCCTCAGCGTCGAATTCGGGGAGCACAAGCTACTCGTCGGAGTCTACTACATCCCTGTGTTGAGAAACTCCATCATCAGCTTGGGACAGCTGGATGAGAGCGATTTGCGTGTGGAGATCAAGGACGGAGTCATCAGGATTTGGGATCGCCATTGTCGCCTTCTTGCCAAGGTAATTAGAGGCACCAATCGACTTTATGTCCTTCACGTGCAGGTAGCACAGCCTGTCTGCCTTGCCACTCGTCGAGAGGACGAGGCATGGCAGTGGCACGAGCGCTTTGGGCATCTTCACTTCAAGGCCCTGAAGCAGCTCAGTGCCAAGGAGATGGTGCGAGGCATGCCATGTCTTGACCACGTGGAGCAGCTCTGCGATGTCTGCGTGGTGACGAAGCAGAGGCGGCTTCCTTTTCCCAGCAATCGAGCTTTCGATCCAAGGAGCGGCTCGAGCTCGTTCACGGGGACTTGTGTGGCCCGGTGACACCGGCTACACCAGGAGGACGACACTACTTCCTGCTGCTTGTCGATGACCTCTCCTGCTACATGTGGGTGGTGGTCCTTAGCAGCAAGGGAGAGGCTGCGAACGCCATCAGGCGCGCGCAGGCCACTGCGGAGGCGGAGTGCGGCCGCAAGTTGCGTGTGCTGCGCACCGACAACGACGGTGAATTCACGACGGCTGAATTTGCGTCGTCTTGCGCGGATGAGGGTGTTCAGCGCCACTACTCCGCGCCTTACAGCCCGCAGCAGAACGGCGTCGTCGAGCGGCGCAACCAGACGGTTGTGGGGATGACTCGGGCCCTCCTCAAGCAGAGGGGAATGTCGGCTGTCTTCTGGGGAGAGGTGGTGGTGACCGCCGTCTACATCCTCAACCGCTCGCCCACCAAGGCTCTCGACGACAGGACGCCGTACGAGACTTGGTATGGGCGCAAGCCGGCGGTCTCTCACCTACGGGTCTTCGGCTGCCTCGCGTTCGCCAAGGAGCTTGGCCAGATCGGCAAGCTCGACGACAGGAGCACCCCCGGGGTGTTCATCGGCTACGCGGAGGGCTCGAAGGCCTACCGCAATCTCGACCCAAAGACACAACATGTGCGCACGACGCGCGACGTTGTGTTCAACGAAGGGCGGGGATGGGCATGGGACAAGGCGATGGACGACGGTTCGACCTCGAGGAACGATGACTTCATCGTCGACTACGTCTACTTCAAGAGAGCTGGGAGAGTAGGCAACTCTTCTCCACCGAGCGTGTCTACCCCAGCCCCCGAGCGTCCACCTCCACCTCAGCCGGCGACCCCACGCACTCCAGCACCGACGACCACCCCTTCGGCCACGTCCACTCCGTCGCCAGCTCGTGTCGAGCACAACCCAGTGGAGTTTGTCACTCCGCTCTCCAAAGACGAGGAGCACCTCGATGGGTGCTACGACGGCAAGCAGTTGTGGTATCGCAAGATAGAGAACATTCTTGGCGACCAGCCGGTGCCGGGACTGGCCCCTCACGATCTGGATGATCAAGATTCGGAGGCACAGTTGCACCTTGCGTGCGACGACGGCAAGCCTCGGTCTTTCGCGGAGGCCAAGAAACACGCGGCATGGCGTGTCGCGATGCAATCGAAGATGGATGCGGTTGAGACGAACCGCACTTGGGAGCTTGCTGACCTCCCTCGCGGTCACCGTGCGATCACCCTTAAGTGGGTGTTCAAGCTGAAGAGGGATGAAGTCGGTGCCATCGTCAAGCACAAGGCTCGCTTGGTGGCACGCGACTTCGTGCAACAGGAGGGGATCGACTTCGACGATGCCTTTGCCCCCGTGGCATGGATGGAATCCGTGCGACTCCTTGCGCTGGCTGCCCAAGAAGGCTGGCGTGTCCAGCACATGGACGTCAGCGACTTGAAGGAGGAGGTCTACGTACACCAGCCGGTGGGGTTTGCGCTCCCTAGCAAGGACGGCAAGGTGTTGCGCCTGCGCAAGGCCCTCTATGGCTTGCGGCAGGCACCACGGGCGTGGAATGCCAAGTTGGATTCCATGCTCAAGAGGATGGGCTTCGGGCAATGCCCGCACGAGGCGGCCATCTACTGGCGGGGTCATGGAGGAAACACCCTGCTGGTGGGTGCCTACGTCGACGACTTGGTGATCACCGACACCAAGGATGCGGAGGTGGCAACGTTCAAGGAAGAGATGAAAGCCACCTTCCAGATGAAGTGACCTGGGATCTCTCTCCTTCTACCTAGGGATTGAGGTGCACCAGGCCGACTCCAGGATCACGCTTCGACAAACCGCCTACGCCAAGCGCATTGTTGATCTAGCTGGGCTCACAAACTGCAACCCAGCCCTTACTCCGATGGAGGAGAGGCTGAAGTTGAGCCTCGACAGCACAACGGAAGAGGTGGACGCTACACAGTACCGGCGTCTTGTGGGGAGCCTTCGCTACCTCGCCCACACACGGCCGGACTTGGCATTCTCCGTCGGCTACGTTAGTCGGTTCCTGCAGCGACCGACGACGGAGCACCAGCAGGCTGTGAAGAGGATCATCCGCTATGTTGCAGGGACTCTCGATCACGGCCTCAACTACCCAAGGTGTCCTGGAGAGGCACACCTTGTCAGGTACACCGACAGCGACCACGCTTGCGACATCGACACTAGCAAAAGCACAAGTGGGATCCTCTTCTTCTTCGGCAAGTGCCTCGTTAGCTGGCAGTCGATCAAGCAACAGGTGGTGGCCATGTCCAGTTGCGAGGCCGAGTACATAGTGGCCTCCACCGCTTCGACTCATGCACTCTGGCTTGTTCGACTGTTTGGTGATCTCCTCAACAGAGACACTGGAGCGGTGGAACTCAGGGTAGACAACGTGTCTGCTCTAGCCCTGGCAAAGAACCCCGTTTTCCATGAACGGAGCAAGCACATCCGGGTGAGGTACCACTTCATCCGAGGCTGCTTGGAGGAAGGCAGCATCAAAGTGATCTACATCAACACCAAGGACCAGCTTGCGGACCTGCTCACCAAGCCCCTTGGGAGGCTCAAGTTCATTGAACTTTGCTCCAGGATCGGGATGGTCCAACCCTCCCAGAAGACGACGTACAAGACTTGGGGGGGGGGGGGGGGGGGGGGGGGGGGGGGGGGAGGAATGATGGAATAAGTCTTGTAGTCCTTTGGTCTTTGGTCTCCTAGTCCCTTGTACCCTTGTCCTTAGTTTGTTGTACCTTAGTCCTTGGTCTTTGGTCCTTGTTGTACTCATCTTAGACTAGAGGATAACATCTTGGACTGCTTTCAGAGCAGCTAGGAAAGCAACATCTTGACTGCTTTTAGGACAGTTGTTAGCATCTTTAGGAGAGCACCTTGCATGGCATCTTAGACTAGCAAGAAGGCATATGCTTGGCTGGTTGGCTGCCATTGGGCTGCTATAAATATGTAGCATCAACCACTTGGGTTGTGTCGGTACCCTGGAAACTGTACACCCCTTGAGGTTACAAAGATATCAAGGAAAAGTCACCCACTTGATTTTAAGACCTTCGGAGGCCCACATGTCAGATGTAACCGGACCCGCTTCTCCAACATGGTTAATCCCAGGGTCGCCATGTGTACTATCAAACCAGAGCTACCGCCCACAAGGGGGAAGCTCCGGGCCATGTACCGAAATGGCACCTCCGGACTTAACCCCAGACCGAGAGAAGCTCCGGACCTGACACGTGTCAGGTAGCTCCGGAGCTTCCTGTTTCCCACAGTATGCTCCGGAGCTGCCACGTGTCCACCCGTCGGAGCTTCAGCCTCTGACCTCCGGAAGACTTCATAACGGCTCCGGATCCTCAAAGGGGAATCAAGGACTTCAAGACCCGATTAAGTGTCATTAATACCATATTAATGACACACGGTCGGATGACCTTAATTACCAGTAACAGTGCTGTCAAAGCCCATTACCCGGTCATTAAGGGCAATTAAACTTGTTGAATGAATATCAATACTAGTAACCGTCGGGGCCACATGTCGGCCCAGGCTAACTTGTAACGGCCTGCCCTTGTACTATAAAAGGACAGGCCGACGACGGACTCTAGGGACGTTGAGTGACGCAACACACGCGCCATAGACGCTCAACACAAGCTCGTACAGCTAATACAACACCAACACGCCCGTGGAGTAGGGTATTACGCTCATGCGGCCCGAACCACGTAAACTCCTGTGTCTCCTGCGTCATTTACTATTCACCTTCTCGAATCTCCGCGCGCCCACACCGAACATCAAACTCCTCTAACACTTTAGTAGTGTCGGGAGATCTGCCGGTTCCAAACCACCGACAGGTTGGCATGGCATTGTGTGAGGAATAGACAAGAAAATTGCCCCAACTCTCTAGTGTCATCCTCTCTTCAATGAGAGTAAAAATTCAGCTACTAACATCTACAACATGTCAAGCAGGTATTCCATACTCTACGAGCGCATAAGCTATTTCCAAAGAAGTCTGAGCTCTTCTTCGGCCAGGAGTCTGTGTCCTACTTGGGGCACATCATCTCCTCCCAGAGCGTGGCGATGGATCCGACCAAGGTGGACGTCATGGAGCGCTGGCTCACACCTCGGTCCCTGCGAGGCTTCCTCGGGCTCACCGGCTACTACCACAAGTTCATTGTGGGGTATGGCGCGGTGGTCGCGCCCTTTACTGCCCACCTGAAGCGAGAGGTGTTCTGCTGGACCGACGACGCACATGATGACACCTCCGAGCTCAAACAGGCGTTGATGACAGCGCCTCTTCGACAGATGCCAAACTTCGACAAACACTTCATCATCGATTGCAACTCATCAAATGCGGACTTCGAGTTGTACCATACCAAGGCGACGGCGCCATCACCTTCTTCAGCCACGCCGTAGCTCCTCACCACCAGAAGCTACAGACATATGAGCACGAGTTGGTGAGCCTTGTAAAGGTTGTGCGCCACTGAAGTTGGTGAACCTTATCTATGGGTCGTCCCTTCACCGTTCAGTTTGATCACTTCAGTCTAAAGTATATCTTGGATCAACGCCTCACTACGATCCTCAACATGCCTGGCTGAGCAAACTCTTTGGCTATGACTTCCAGGTTGAGTACGGGCTGGGATGTCTCAACAGGTCAACCGACGCCATGTCCTGTCGAGACGAGGAGGACATGGCAGTTCACGCTATATCAGCACATGTCTTCCACCTCTTTGATTCGCTTCACGCGGAGATCGCCACGGACCAGCAAGCAAAGTAGCTGCGTGCCAAGCTTTGGGAGGGAGCCACACCTGCTGGTTGGTCCGAGCGCGATGGCCTTCTCCTGTACATGGGGAAACTCTTTGTGCCCGAAACATCCTCCTTGTGGACCTCTCTTATGGCTAAGGCTTATGATGGAGGCCACGAGGGCGTCCAAAAGAAGGCGCACCAGATGCGCATCTCCTTCTACAACCCATCACTTCTACGTTGGGTCCGTGCGTACGTCCGTGGTTGCGCCACGTGCCAGCACAACAAGACATATCATCTACACCCAGCTGGACTGCTACAGCCTCTTCCTGTACCTTCGAAGATTTGTAGTAATATCTCCATGAATTTCATCGAAGGCTTCCCGAAACTCGGATGCAAGACGGTGATCATGACTGTGGTGGACCGCTTATCCAAGTACACCCACTTCATCCTTCTGAGACACTCGTACAACCCTGCATCGGTGGCACAAGTGTTCTTCGATGCCATCGTGCAGTTGCATGGCTTCTCCTGCTCCATCGTCAGCGATTGCAACACCGTCTTCACCAGCCTGTTCTGGTCGGACCTGTTCCGACAGGCTGATGTCCGGCAGGCTGATGTCTGTCTACAGCTCAGTTCAGCCTTCCACTCGCAGTCTGACGGCCTGTCCGAGGTCGTCAACAAGATCACCATGTACCTTTGTTGTCTGTCTGGTGATGGACTGAAGACATGGCTGCAGTGGCTTCTCTGAGCCGAGTATTGCTATAACACTTCGTACTAGAGGGTCCTCAAGTGCTCGCCCTTCATAGTGGTTTGTGGTCGGGACCCTCCAGCTATTATCTCTTATCACCATGGTATCTCTAGGGTAGCTGCAATTGACAAACAGCTCAAGGATAGAGATGAGTTCTTGGCTAAAATCAAAGACAAGTTTGTACAGGCTCAAGTCACCCTGAAGAGCTATGAAGACAAGACCCGTCATGAGGTGGAATTTAATAATGGCGATTGGGTCTGGCTGCGACTTCATCAAACGACTGTTGTAGGGATGATGGTGGCGGCCCCTCAAAGATTGGTCCAAAATACTTTGGACCATATCAGATAGTACCGCGCATTGGTGTTGTCTCCTACAAGCTGCAGTTGCCTCCACAAGATAGGATACATGATGTCTTCCATGTATCTCTGTTGAAGAAGTTTGAGAGTCCTACACCGACACAGGTGGCGCCTCTGCCACCTCTTCTTCATGGACAGGTTGTCCCTACAACAGAAAAGGTTCTTCATGGACGATTTCTCCCTAAATCAGAAAAGGTTCAGCTGGCGCGACTGAATAGAGGTGTGTGGGAGCTTCTCATCATGTGGGCTGGTCATTCTGAAGCCGATGTATCTTGAGACAGCTTGAAAACTTCAAGACACAACATCTCCACTTCAAGCTCGAGGACGACCTCTTTGTCGGGAAAAGGGAAACACTGTGGACGCATTTGTGGACCGTCGTTATGCGCATCAGGCCCACAAAGCCGCCAGCAGCGTGGCATCAGAAGGTGCGTCAGCCTGAAGGAAAGATCAAATCAGTGAGGATCTTTCATCCAGAAGGAAAGTTTGGATTGAAATAAATCTGTTAAAGATTAGATTTCCTTAGAAATAGAATTAGTTACATTGAATCTATTAAAGATAGAATTAATAAGAGATTGATTTGATCGATTGCAGGTGTCCCAACCGACCAGGCGTGCAGCCACAGGGCGCATGGCCCCCCTGCCCCTATAAATACAATTGCATCCCCCTTTGTAATCTCATCAAGGAAATAAGAATTACCCAAGCAAGGTTGTTCTTCCTCTTGGTCGTCCTGGCTGCCGCACCTAGCAACCCCGACAACTCCCTTCTTCTTCGTCGCTACCCCTGCGTTCTAACAGTTGAACTTCCCTCCTCCTCACATCCCCCTTGCGCAGCCCTAGGCGCAACAGGAGGGTTGTTCCGGATCCAAGTTCACAGCATGTTGTCAGCGGAAAAAAAGAGGAAGGGGTGATATAGTGCAACCCTAATGGGTCGAAGTATTGACGGGCCCAAATAACTCTTGGTTGGCCCAACTGTTTGAATTGTCTATGACTCAAAAGTCAAAATAGTGACTACACGACCCAGCAATTAGTCGCATGAGATGTGTCGCCTACCTTGATCGAGCACAGCCTATCGATACATCGATTAATCAGATGACTTAAAATTATGGCAAAAGCCAATTGCAAAACTCAACAACCAAAAGTCAAAAACTAGAAGAAAAAAACAGTTTTAAAGCAAAAAGCTGAAAAGCTCCAGCTGAAACAAAAAGGCCATTAATCCACCATAAAATCCAAAACAGCTAGAGAATTGATCAATAATGGATACACAGCCAAGAAATAATTAGACCAACCTAGTCGACCTCTGCACTATTTACCTTATAAAAATGGGCAAAGTGGAATTCACAAATATTGCCAGATAGGGTATTTAAAGTCAATGAGTGTACCAAGTGCTAAAAGCTCATACACACTGTGAGCTCTAGGGAAAAGAATTTCTAGGTCGCATCCCCCTTGTAATTTTGCAAGAAGGCTGATTCAAATCCAAGACATCTAGGACACAAGTAGAGGGACTCTACTACTGCGTGAGGCCCATCCTTCAGTATTTATACTCAATGAAAGAGACTTTTGGCAGCATTAATCAGATTAAAGGATATGTGTGTCTCTGATAAGGACAACATGGCATCATTCCTACCAACAGAAACATTATTAGTTCATCACCAATACGACCAAAGTATTATTTCTCTCTTTCATTCTCATTGACAGAGGGTTTTGTTTCAGCCATCAAAAAGTAGACTGGTGCACCAGACGTAAGCAACCATGCAACCTACCTAGTTACATGAAATTCAAGGATTTATGCAGCATCTTAAGGCTGATATAATGGCATGCTTAGCAGCCAGTACCAACTAAGAGTAATCACGAATTCTTTATCTGAAGATGCTGGTATGCCTGCCTAGCTGCCTTGGTTACTAACCCTCCAACCTTCATTGTCTTTCCGACTGTTGATAATTGTAAGCTGCATGCAAATTGAGTGATAGCTCAGTGGTAAATCGTGGTCGTAAGCTGCCGACCGGAGTTCAAACCCAATATTTGCACTCAAAATTTTGATGAGATCATGCACATCATCACAACACATACAAGTAAAATATGACAGCAGCACAACTATTTTGTCGTGAGTGACTACATCAACATCTTGGCTACGTCAATATCTGCTTCCCCTACAACAAGTCACTATAGAATCGTTCGGGTGTTGTGTCATACTTCATTAGACATTGGATGTTGCATACTTGTTTGGGACCCGGCTCAAGTGAATGTGCACCCCCATTTGAAGGAGAATGTCCAAAGGGTGCACTATGTCGTCCACCATCTCTGCCTCCTCCTTTCATGTACACTAAAGGATTTGGAGGTTTTGCAAATTTGGAACCACATTTGAGAGAAGATGAGTTTGAGTCAAGGAAAATTGATATCAAATTTTAGGTGACCCGTTAGGTAATTTGATCTTTCCATTAGATTAGTTTTATTTTTCATACCCAGAATCCACAAAAAAAGCAAAAAAAACTTGTAGTTTAGTAGTTTGCAACTTTGTTTTTCAGATTAGTTTTGTTGAGTTTGTGTCCTTGTTTGAGTCATATTGTTGGTTTAGAAAGTGTTCTTAGTTTAGTTTGAGTTTTGCATTGTGTCACTTTATCCTTTTGAATCTCGTCATAACCTCAAAGTTAGTTTTATCTATGGCCAGTTTGGTATTTCAATCATATCTCTCATACCAACTTGGAGATTTTTGCGTTATTGTACTTTTTGGAAAGCTTACGAAGTTATCTAGGACTTTGGTAGGCATTAAATTCCCAGGAAACGTTGTTATCATGGTCCAAATTGTTTTAGGATTGAAATCCCCTTGTGCTGTTAGGCCACATCAAAATCCCCTTGCGCTCACTGCTTTGTGGTCGTGGCTTGGGCGAGGACCAGCCCAGGTTACGCTGCATTGCACTGGCCTGTTCGTTACAATGCTACGTCGGTCAAGGTAGTTTGGCACCTTAAGGGGCCTTGGTCAGGGTTTAAGGAGTCTTCTCATCCAGGGTCATAGGATCCCCTTCTGTGAGTGTGGTTCTTTCCCCACCGGTTGAGTTTATTTTATAATTGCATGATGCATCTCTACCAGAAAAGGTCACGGACATGTGATGATACTTTTACTCCCACCTGCGTAGGCAAGAAAGGAATAATTACTTTTCGTGCAAACTTCGGATGTTGAGAATAATCTTGTTTTCTAGAATATTCTAGAGGAGAGTCCAAATTAGTTTTAGAGAAGAGTACTAGTACAAGTTAAGCATAGATAAGAGTCCTAGTTAGATTGGAGATAGAGTCCTAGGAGGAGTTAAGTTGCTTGTAAGGGATTCTTATATATAGCCGTCCACCCCGGCGTGATTAATTAATAAAAATTTCGGGTTTATTTTTGTCAGATTTCCAATAATTAGTATCAGA
The DNA here is from genome assembly GCA_036927565.1 of Tuctoria greenei. Classification (NCBI taxonomy): domain Eukaryota; kingdom Viridiplantae; phylum Streptophyta; class Magnoliopsida; order Poales; family Poaceae; genus Tuctoria; species Tuctoria greenei. The sequence continues at coordinate 183,082,797 of JAYESD010000001.1, forward strand.
GCTAGGGTTACAGATTCGCGGCCCCCGGGAGGGGACATACTCCGGGGGATGGTAGGGAGGCGGAAGACACGCGCGTGTGCAGGTTAGGGAGATCGCAGACGTCGACACCCGAACGGAAGAAGCTGTTCGCGCGGTCAGATAGGGGCGGCGTGGATCCGCAAGGAGGCGGGCTGAGACAGAGCAATCCCAGCGGATCTCGTGAGTCAGCCCGGATCATGGCAGCACGACGCGATTGAAGGTCAACTCAAGAAGAAGAATACGGCGAATCAAGACCAGATCCCGATGAGTTCCACAGTGAGGCGTCAACCTGGGCGAGTTGGGCGTCATCCGTATCTTGAGCAGGGAGGCACGGCTTGCGGGAGAGGCTCGCTGCGGCGGAGGGAGGCGATCGAGAACGCGCAGCGGGCGGCGGCGCACTAGCAGCAGTCGGGGCAGCAGCGCGGCGGCACGCAACCAGAGCGGCACGACTGAGGCACCCGGCGAGCGGTCGTGTAGTGCTACGCACTCGACGGATCGAGCCAGAGGAGGCTCATGCCTCGCATTACTTGGCGCAGCAGTCGACGAGCGGCTCCGATCGTGGACCCCGGATGAGCACTGCGGGAGAGAACCAGGAGGCTCGGGAATAGAGGAAGACGAAACACGGGAGGAGAGCAGAGAACGTGGGTACGGTACAAGGTAGAGGAGAGCCCAAATTAGTTTTAGAGAAGAGTCCTAGTACAAGTTAAGTATAGATAAAAATCCTAGTTAGATTGAAGATAGAATCCTAGGAGAAGTTAAATTGCTTGTAAGAGGTTCTTATATATGGCAGCGACTAGAATATAATTTCAGATATGGTGTTATCATGCAATCAATCACTTCTAGCCATTGGATCTGCATTCTACGATTGTTCAATTTTTTATTTAACCTTCTACACAGGTGGAGGGAGTTAAGTAAAAAAATTGAACAACCATGAGATGCAGATCCAACAGTTAGAGATCGTTGATTGCACGATTGCATCATAGATCAGATTGCATTCTAGTTGTCCTTATATACAACCGTACACCCCGGCGTGATTAATAATAAAAATTTCGTGTTTATTTTCGTCGGATTTCCAACATAGGAGTGGTGTTCGGGGAATTGCATCTTGTTTCTCACAAGAAAAAAAACAAATAAAAAACAGACAGCGAGAGAAAGATTGAACTGCTATTCATGTTTTGTCATGTTGTCAAGCAGCAGTCTGCATTTATAGTCGAGGTGTATCATGTAACAAAGGCGCACCGAACAATAGCGCGAGATGGGGCAGCCGCCCTACCAACCACCTCCTCCCCTCTCTTCCGAGAGCCCAGATCACTGCCCGGCATTGGTGGCTTAGCTGCCTGCCGCTTTAGTTGTTTACAGTTCCAGGAAGAAGAGATGAAAATTCGCCACTCCCAGCACCGATCGGGATGAAATCATCCCATGCCCGCCCACGGGAGAAAACTTCTTGCGACCCCGCGCAGGGATCGACGGGATCCCCATCCCCCAACATCCAGCCTATGTCAAAAAGAAAAGGAGTAGAGGATTGGGGAGGCTCACCTTCCGTTGTCACTTTTCAAGCTCGAAAAGAAGTGAACCCAACCCGAGGCAGCAGGATTGTGCCCCGTTCTGGCCGCGCGTGCTCGCTGCGCTGCGCCGCCGTTGGTGTTGCCCGTGTGGTGATGGGGCAGATCGAGGAGGAAAGGAGAGGTTCAGTTTGGAGATCTAACAATCCCTTGACGCAGCCTTAGCGGGTCGCCTCTCTCCTTTTCTCCCTGCAACGTGGGCTTTTTCAGATAAAAGGCAGCGCTCCTGTCTCAGTTTTTGTTTAAAAATAATGTTTTTCTTCTGGAATTAAAATAGTAAAAATAGAAATTACAAAAATAATGTCCAAATGGACTGTGTGACATACAAGTAGAGGTTCAATGTACAGAAACGAAAACTACTTTTTGTGGGGCCGGTACATGATAAAAGATTATATTTGTGTGTGTGCGCATATTATAGTCTTGTTTGGCGTAATGTTTAGCGCAACTTCTCAACTAGCTCTAACAAATTTAAGCAATTGAGCTTTCAAATGCATAGATTCTCACTCCACTTCTTATAAAAGCGCTTTCTAAAATGAATTAGAAAACCACTTGAAAAGAAGTTGTCTTCTACCAACTTTTGACCGCTTCTCGCAACTAGGAGTACAGTACTACTCATCAAGTTCAACAAAAATTATTCGTAATGCCATCGTTTAAAAGGATTATGTCCTTCTCCCGACTTCGACAAAACTCTTCGGCTTGGACGCATCTCTCCATCACAGCCGCTAGGACTCCCTCCCCACGCCCTCAGATTCGAGATACGCCCCTCCCCGCGCCGCGCTCGCCTTTCGCTGTCCGCCGTCTCGATAGGCGCCCGCGTATGATCTGCAGCCCCGACACGGGCTCGACCGCCGATTGCACCCCCACCCCCGCCACACGGGCAATGTGCGGTCGAGCCCGACAGTTAGCTTCGTTGTTTCATGTTTCATTACTTCGGTCTCATTTGGTATGGTTTCAGATTTGGTTAGAATCAGAAACTTTACAGTTTCGAACTCAAAAATGGTCCAGAACATGAAACGAAATTACTTAAGAATCCGTTTGGCTAGTTTTTTGTTTCAGTTTCAGTAGAAATAGGATGCAGATTGAATTGATCCATTTATCCTTGGCTGTTTTTTTATGTTGTGACTGTACCGGTTTGGTCATGTATTTTTCTGTTCGTTTGTGGTTGTACCTTCTGTTTTTTTTTCCGCCGCGAACATCAGTCAGAATAGAAAACATGTTAAGGAATGTACACTTGTACAGAAACATATGGCTGTACGAGTGATCTGGACCAGCAAACAGCAACATATGGTTGTATGTGAATGCACTTGAACATGAAATAAAACAAGAGCGGGAAAATGGAACTGGAGCACGCTGCAATATTCACTGTAACGAGTGTTCTGTTGACTAAAAAAACATGAGCAGTGGCCAAAAGCAAAAGAGAAAATTACCTTCGGGCGTCTTGGAGGCTGGCGATGACCAACCGGACGCGTCTACGACTTTGCTGCGGCCGCGAAATCGGATTCTGGCAGCGGGCGAGGCGACTTGGAGGTGGGATCCGAAGGTGGCCGCGGGCAAATCTCCGTGGAGGCGGCCGTGGGTGAAACGACGTGGAGGCAGGCAAGCAAGGTGATTTCGAGGCCTCCGCGGCGAGGACCAGTCGGTCGCAGGGGAGGAGCAGCGGACGAGATCTGGTGGAGGCTCCGCGCCCCGTGGAAGTGGGACGAGGGTCCTCGGACGTTACTGCACCGTGTGCCGTAGTCGCTGACACGCGGGATCGGCCCCACATGTTAGTGACCACGCTCTACGTCAGAGGATCCTCATCCGTGGAAGTGATGTTGTTTCCTTTTTTGCGCAATGAAACGGTTGGCGGTGGCATATGCACTTAATTCTTTCGGAAGTTCAGCCCGACGTACGAATCATTTAATTGTTCCGGTTGCAGAACACCTTTTCGCCCGTTTTAGCTCCGTCGTTTATTTTTTAGAATCGTTTAGCAGTGATTCGAGGGTGAAATGGTTCCCACTTCTGCCGTTTGGTACAACTTCATCATATTCACTCAAGAAACAAAAACGTTTCTTCCTACAAAATGGCTCCTTCATTGTTTCGTGTATCGGGGCAGCTTGCCATGCCTGGTACGTTTCAGATGATTGAGGAACATATGTATACCTGAAGAAACTATGCTAAGAGATCCAAGAAAGCTTTATGCTCGGTGTCGGATATATCACATCTTTGAAAGGAAAATGTGCAAGTACTCTTTTCCTCATTTGGTGTTCTGCGCTGCAGGGGACATCCTAAGGTTCCCCCATAAGTGTTGCATAGCAATCTTTTTGTGTGCTGCACTCAGCTAACTGTGATATAGAAATGGCTTATTTATTACTCCCTTCATCACCGGTTAGTTCATTTTTGTGATAAATATTTTGAACTAGGAGGGAGTAAGATATAGTGACTCAAGTATTTGTTAAGAGAGTTTGACTCTAGTGTTTTAAAGAGAAGCAATTCCTGTTACTCTATGCTCATGTTGTCAATATTCAAGTAACAGTTGCATTTAACCTGTTATGATGCTTCCCTTAGATTGTTCATCTTTCTCTTAGATTGCTCTGCTTTGCTAATGAGACTTGCAATATTTCCATGAAGACGGATTTAATTTCATTCAATGCACGCAGGTGTGGAGGCAGATTTCTAAAGCAGTAGGATAGAGTTAGGGTCATTCTTCAGGTTTCTAAAGCAGTACGATAGAGGAAGGGTCATTCTTCAGGTTTCTAAAGCAGTACAACAGAATTTGATACTCTTGTATCGGATGAAACATATGTTAGCGGTGATATCAAATCTAATCTTACTGATGTTGCGGATGAAGTCGACATGGGAGACTTACGTGACATTGTTGCAGCGGGCTTGGTAGAAGAAAGGTGATGATATTATAGTACAGAATATTTTGTATTAGAAACATAAATATTTATGTATTTTATTTTTAATGAAACTTTATTTTATGATCTTATAGACCAATGATATATTATTTCATGTTTTTGAATATTAAATAGTTTGTATTATGTGTGAAATAAAACACAACATAAAAAGTAACTCAAAGTTAATAAATATAAATATCAGAAAATTATCATAGGCAACTAAGACATTTTCCATTTTGTAACAGCAGACCAACACATTTAAAGCGGACTGTCGAACACCTAACTTGTATCCACAGCTGCTTCTCCATGCAACTGCTTCTCTGAGCAGCCTGAGAGAAGTCAGCTTCTTAATAAGTTTCAATTGTGTCAAACAGGACATATATATATATATATATATATATATATATATATATATATATATATATATATATATATATAGTTTATTGATGTTTTGGAAATCGACTAGTATGTGTAGCCATGCGATCGTTCTTGAAGGCCTAGCTATAAAGACACGCAAGATTTATACTGATTCAGACAAGAATTATCTACCTCCAGTTCTCTCCTCTGTTCTTTGCTAGCTTGGGAGTATGATTTATAGTGGTTACAAGCGAGCTCTCCTGAAGAGTTCTTGTCGTGTGGGTGTCTTGTTGTGTATGTCGTTGTCTCGTGTGAAGGTGGCCTCAGGCGCTTTTATAGTCGGTTCCCGAGCAGTCTATCTACCCGACTCCTCATAAATAGTGTGGGTGGTACAATGTTCTCTCTCTAGCGGGTTTTTCGGACTCTTCTCGAGTCATAGAAGTTATCATCGTATAACCGCCCTGGTCTCGTTGTCCGTCCCCATCGTACAATGGCGCACGTGCGCCTTCGCGTTGAGCGGGACGGGACGGGAGAGGCGTTAGCAGACACTGTACTGGTAGGGTTAGATCAGGTACGGTCATCTTTCCACTAATAAAGGCGCTTGCTTTAGCTCACGCCCCTCTCTGAATGCTTCCATCTAATTTCTTCTCCCGAGTTCGGGCTTGGACGTGCTCCTGTTCCGACCTTGGTGGTTGGGACCCGAGCGAGCTTCCACCCTTACCTCGATGGTCGGGGATGAGGCTTTGTGTCCTACCTCGGGTTGGCGGGTAGACACGGCGCACACCGTATTGCATCTAAATATGGTCATTAACATGTATTCTTCGGTATCTGAGGTAGAGAACTCCGTTAGTAGCCCTGAGCATCTGGTCAAAAGTTGTTTAGTCAGTCGGAGGCGGATTCCACGGCGCGGTGTGGTTCTTGGGGAAAGAGATTTCGATAAATGCATTAGTATGAGTTCGTGATTTATCTAGGATTGCTACAGAACTCGTGGTTGGAACAACAGGATACAAACCTTTTCGTGATTCCTAAGCTACGCAGTGAGCACCTTTGTCCCTTTTGAGGTCGGGTTGATAGTTTTGTGAATCCACATCTCGCTCTGTCTGCGAGTCATTCGTAGCTCGAAGGGGGTTAGCTAAGTGGGAATTTTCCTAGATGGTCAAATTTTCGAGCTCCGTGACCTGGGTATGAGGTTTATCCGTGTGGAAGCCAATAATCCTGCTGGTCATTCCATTTTGTAGGGACTAACCTGGTCAGGGCTCGATGCTCGTGTTCCATTAAATATCGCTCAGAACACTCGCATAGTTTTCAGGTTGTTCGGGGGGCCTGGGCGGCTCGATGTTGACACTTTGAGGGCCAACTACAGAGTCGCCATGTTGTGACTCGGATATGGAGCATCGGAGATGCCAGGGGCGTTCGCTACCCTTGAGGTCATCATTTGTGAGCCATCTCGCGTTGTTCATCCCTTACTCTGGTTTGTTTCGGACGGCCTCATGACCCACTTGGAAGGACAACCTTAGAATCTGAAACTCAATCGAGCTCAAAAAGTGGGTAGGATGCTTACCCATCTTACCTCGACCTGCTGGTCAAGCGTCGTGGCTGATGGGTGTCGTGTCGTGGGAGACGAGGGGGCACCACACGACTTGATTTTCCTGTCATGGAGATTGTGGGGCGTTGCATGACTTTAAGTCAGCATCAACTCTAAGGAGACGGGACGATCTCCCAATTTAAGTCAACGTCGGTTACGAGACGACCGGTGTGAGACCTATGTGTGTTGAATACATTGGCTATGACGATAAAAGTTTTGAATTTTTCCAAAATTCCCGTCTCATCAAGGTACGACTCTAGGTCCGAGTTCCTGCAAGGTCCGACGATAGGTCCGGCTTGTTTTGGGTAGCTCCAGCAAGGTCTGACGTAATGTTCAACTTGCTTTGGCTAGGTCCGACTTCTTTGTCTAGGTCCAATTTATTTTGGTTAGGTCCGACTTGCTGTGGCTAGGTTCGACTAGCTTTGGTCAGCTCTGGCGCTAGGTCCGACTAGCTTTTGTAAGCTCCAGCGCTAGTTCCGACTAGCTTTGGTAAGATCCAGTGCTAGGTCCTGCTACCTTTGGTAAGCTTCGTCTCAAGGTTCGATTAGCTTTGGCAAGGTCCGAAGCTAGATTGCAATGGTTCTACTTTTACTTTGAATTTATTCGAACTTACTTTACATCTATGGAAAGTTTGCTTAGTATTCTTTTACTAAGTTTTTGGTGTGTTTTTGGTGGTTATGGTTGATATATTTTTGCTAAGGTTTGCAACATGCTTATGTGAGGTTCTCACGTAGGGTGTTGTGGTTTCGGAACTACCGAGAGTCAAGTCGAGGACTTGTGCTTGGAAGTATTGATTGTTTGTTCATGTGTAGGTGTTGCTTGAGTTCAAGACATGGCTAGTGATTGGATCCATTGAACTAGTCTTAGGGGGAAGATGAGGTTCAACAACCAAGTTCGGGAGGAATTGTGGTTGGGTTGATCGGGAGGTCGCACAACATGTTTGAATCAAGAACAATGCATATGAAGGTATCGTGGACGTTGTTGGAAGGTGTTTGCACGTGTGCAAGGAGTGCATGGACGTGCATACATGGTTCCGAGGCGTGATGAAGAGATGTGGACGTAAAGAATTGGTCAGAAAGTTCCAACCGACTAGGTTATGGACTCAGGCTGCGGCTAAGTCGAGTTTGACTCAAATATGGAAATATTTGAGTTGGTTATGATAGGATTTCGTGTGGGTCAAGAAGCTGAGTTGTTTTAAGAATGTGGGATACGTTACTAAGGTGTTTGGAAGTCTTAATATTGCTTCTATTTGTGTATAGAAAAGTCTTGAGCAGATATGGAAAGTTTCGGTTGAGTCTGAGTAGGATTTGAGTCCTAGTTAGGATTGGGTTAGCCTAAGGGCTGGTTATATAAGCAAGGGAGGCCAGAGCTCGTGATGCACAACTTTGGGGATATTCCTCTTGAGGTTTGATCAATAAAATTCGTAGTTTAAAGGAATTTTTGTGCCTTGTCCGTCTGACTTGTTTCAGACAAGTTTTTCTCGTCGAGTTTTTGCACAGCACTATCTTGCTTCGGTGGTTTTATCATAACTCGAGTTTTACAAATTCAATTGACGTGATTCTTTTTGTATTGTCTTCACAACTTTATTATCTATAATCTCTGAACATTTCACGATCATTGGATTTTTGGTTTTGGATCTACATGAGTTTTATTGCAGTGTTGCAGATCTGGTTTTTCTCGGGTAGAACATATTGACCTTCGTTCAATCTTTCGATCATAACTTGAGTTTTTCTCGATGGTTTTTCATGATTCTTGTTGTCGTGTCTTTATGACTTGATTCTCCACAATCCATACTGGTTTTTTCATGATTGATCACATTTAGATTAGTCCCACACACAATTTCTTAACAGATTGATTTTCTACTGAGGGGTTTCTCTTGCTTCCACTGAAAAAGTTTTAAATCTACCAGTCACCCTCCTCTGGTAGCTTTTCATGTGCTCATCGTTCCTACAACCGGGGCTGCGGTGTGTTCTTCGAGTGCGTCTATTAGGCGGTCGTGGTGCTCGCCCTATAAGTTCGGCAACACACCTTCTTGTCTCACACTTTTCTCATTCGCGTTGTCCCCTTTGTGCTCCTTTCATTTGCCTTCAAAGCCGGGGAACCTTTGAGATAAGCGAGCCAAGGTTGAAGAAACACATAGCACCTTTGTCTCTTTCATAGTCTTCTTGCTCCCTGCGATATCGCATCTGCTCGAACCACATCGCCGACCTCCATGACAAGGGGTTTTTGTCGACACATGACGCCCATGCCATTCGCCTCACCGCCGCAGAGCTCGTCCCTATGCCGGGCAACAACAAGGTGATGTCATTCACCGGATTCCACATGCTGGGGCTTAGGTTGCCCGTGCATGCCTTCTTATGAGGCCTCCTGCATGAGTATGGGTTGGAGCTCCACTTGACACCACATGGTGTACTTCACATAGCAGTGTTCATCAACCTATGTGAAGCCTATTTGGGGATTATAAACGGTCTTATATACCAATTTCGACCGTCAATATACCTTAATTATGTGAAGGAATAAATATTTCTTGCACACGTTAAAGTTAGATTTGACATAATTCCACTTGTACTTGGAGAAATAGTGCATGCAGGAGTTTCTATGCAGAATTGATGGAGAATGAGGGGAGCAATCGTGAAAAATGCCACCTCAGCCAATCACGCGATGACATGTGGAATCACATGGATCCATGGACCCATTCCTAGGCGTATCCGAGGGAATCCAACGTCGATTCACGTGGGGATGAAACATGGGCCCACTTATCAGTCACCAAGAGAAAGCAAAATCGAGGGGGGTTAGGACCAGGTCGGCCGACCCCCTTGCTCGGTTGACGCAATCCTAGCACCAAACCCGGTCAGCATACACGTGGTGCTCTCCTATGGCTCCCTGAAGGCGGTGAAGACTTATTCACACACTAATTGTGGTGGGAACAACCTCTACTCTGTGTATAAATAGGGGGTGCCTCACTTCTCCCACACACCACTCAAGCATTCTCTTGTATTACACTAGTGCTCTCTTAGTCCTTAGTGGAGGATAGACTATAGATAGGAGCCTCTAGTCCGATGTCCAAATTGGGAAAGGTATGGATCATGTATCTTTTCCTTTATTGTGACTTTATACTTTATGATAATGTTATTATTAGTCTTTACTTATTCATATAGTTAGATAAAGCGTTCCTTGTTTGGTTGTTGAGTCCATGTATGTGCTAGGTGTAGATGTTGTTATGATCTAGTCATAATGCTCATATTATGTTGTCATAAACATCATACACCACCACTATAGTGTAATTAGGTATTAATATGGTTATGTTAATTTGAGTAAGTTAGTGTTTAGTCCCAACATTGGTTTCAACAATATTTAGGTTAGTCATTGCCTTAGGAAGATACTTGTACTGCAGCTCTTAAGGTATTTACTTAACATGTAAGCGTGATGCTTAGATAGTTAAGTAGCATTGAATGTCTCGTAGACCCACGGGTTGTAGGGGTTGGCAGTAGGTGGTGACAACCCTATCCGTCCTTCGTAATCTCCCACGTTCGGCAACACCGTAGGCTCGAGGCGGGAGTCATCCTGATGTTGTCAGGGGTAAACCCGTGTCCGATGTGTTAAACCACTAATCCTTAATACTCATCGTTAGCATACTTATATGTACACTAATAGGCTATGTATATGAATACTTAAAGCACAGTAGGAGTAGCTTCATCCCTAACTTGGCCTCCACTAGGACATTCTTACCCCTTAGAATAGTTGGCTTAGGTGTGTGTGACACTATCCCACTACATCATTTACCCATCCAACTGGACTCCTCACTAGAACACACTCTTATGTCCTTGATCTTGCCACGCTTCCCCTTTACCTTCCTTTGGGATAAACAAATACGATACTCTAGGGAATACTCTTGGGTGAAATGCTACAGTGGTACTTTTCGTGCGCTTGCAGAACTCATCTTGCTTTGGCTTAGGTTAGCCTAGTGCCTCTACAAAACTAGCCTTTGCTCCTAGGATGAACTATAGATGTTAAGAAATACCAACAAACATTTATGGCGCTGTTGCCATATATTGTTTTGTTAGTATATTTTAGGAAGTATCAACAAGCATTTTTGGCGCCATTCCTGAGGAAGACACAAAGGATTTGCATGGTCATGTGGTAGATAGATTATAGTAAATTTTTAGTAGGATAACCCTCCTTTGTTTCTGCATTCTTTGATGTAAAAATGGGGTAGTGTATGACCGGTTTCCGTTTGCCAGCAAACTATTTAGAAGATCCTGAGTCACTTCTGAGAAGAGTTCGACCTCGTGTCATTCCTCCTCAGGTGATCTTGTTGGCTAGGAAACCCGTCATCTCCGCACCATCACGCTGCAAGCCAATGGACCAGAAAACCCTTCGTGAGTTTTCGGCTCCCTTTGATAACAATGTGCCCGCTGGGCCCAATGTCAACACTAGACACGTGAACTTCGAAATCTAGACTCGCCTAATCACTATGGTGTAGGCTAAACCCTTCCGTGGGAGCCGACAAGGATGCAAGTTCTTACCTTCAACAGTTCCTTGAGATTTGTAGCACTTTCAATATCAAGGATGTCACGTCTGATGCCATCCGTATTCGACTGTTTCCGTTCTCCATCCTTGGGAGAGCAAAGCAATGGTTCTATGCGAACCGAAGTGCTATAAACACTTAGTAAAAGTGTTCTACAACATTCCTCGCAAAGTTCTTCCCGTTGGGCAAGACCCAAGTGGAAGTGTAGCACTCATCAAATGGAAAGGGTAGAATGGTCTAGGTAGGGTTCTAGTGAGGATGGATAATAGATAATTGGAGGTAGTGTGACACACACAAGAGCATTGTATTCTAAGGGAGATAAATAGGTCCTATGGAGATTAGACTAAGAGTTAGTGACTTGCTCCTACATTGTCTCTAATATACATATACATAGCCTAGGTTAGATAGTAATGAGCATGTCAATGGTGAATCCTTATGCCAAGTTGTTCAACACATCGGACACGGGTTTACCCCTAGCAAAACTAGGACGACTCCCACTAAGAGCTTGTGGCATAGCCGAACATTGAGGATTACAAAGGACAAATAACACTATCACCACCTACTGCCTACCTCTTCGATCGGTGGGTATACGAGACTTTCAACGCTACTTAACTATCCTAGCACCATGCTAGCATATTAAGTAAACACCTTAAGAGCCTAGGCATAAGTCATCCTAAGGCAATGAACTAAACCATCATTGAAACCAATGTTGATACATAGCATAATTATTCATATTAACGTGATCATATCATAGCTAATTAGGCTATGGTGGGGTTTTGTAGTGTTTATGATGATATATTATGATAATTATTGCATAATCATAAAGACTATTCCTACCACATACATGGACTCCACAATCAAACAAGAAATGCTTCATCCAAGTATAAGTATTAAGGAAGACTAAAGATAATATCTTTATTATGCATAAAATCACAAATACAAGAAGGAATACATGAGCCATACCTTTCCCAATATGGAATTGGGAAGAGAGACTCCCTCTACTCCTATCCTAATTTGGACTAGGGACTAGAAAATCTCCTCTCTACAGCCTAAACTCCTCTAAGACTATGGAAAATAGTGGATACAATAGAATGAAGCTCAAGTGGTGTGTGTTGAAGTGAGGGGTAGGCGGTCCTATTTATAGCTGGAGAAGGGTCAGTTCCCGCCACCAAAAACGCGCGAATCAGTCTTCATCCTTGTTGGTACCCTGCGTACCGTATACCCCTTGGGACTACAAAAAGACCAAAGGAACTTCACCTGTCTGAGTTGAACACCTGCGAAGGCCCCACGTGTCAAATGGGACCGGACCTGCCTCCCATCTATGGTTAGTCCCGGTGCTGCCACGTGTATACTGCAACCGGACCTACATCCCACACATGGGATAGCTCCGGGCTAAATACCTGTTTGGCACCCCCGGACCTAACCCCCGACAGAGGGAAGCTCCGGTATCGAAACGTGTACAATGGCACCGGACCTACCGTCCCGAACAGTAAACTCCAGAGCTGCCACGTGTGCAGCTGCCGGACCTTCAGCCTCAACAATCAGACTAGTGGACCCCCAACGGCTCGGACCTTCAAGGGGCAATCAGGGAATTCAAGAACTAATTAAGTGTCATTAATACCATATTAATGACACACGATCGGAGGGCCCTTAATACTAGTAACGACACTGTCAAGGCTCGTTACCATACTATTAAGGGTAATTAACCTCATTAATTGTGCATTAAGCATCAGTAACCGCCAGGGACACATGTTGGGCCAGGCTAATGGTGTAACGACCTGTCCTTGTACTATAAAAGGACTGGTAGAGCGATATACAAAGGGGGGTTCTTCCAGACTTCTGGGATACTCGGCTCTGACACACACACTCACAAGTGCTCAGACGCTCAATACAACAACTACACACCCCGTGGAGTAGGGTATTATGCTTAGGCGGCCAAAACCACGTAAATCTTCGTGTCTATTTGCCATCGTGTTTTGAATCTCTGTGCGCCCAATATCAAACTACAAACTCCGCGGGCTACCAACGGTAGTACCGGGAGAATTGCCGGAACAAGACTCCGATAGTCCAATGCCCAATGTACTTCATCAGCGAAGTACTTCAGCATTGGGAGAGTCCGGACAGTCTAACTCCCAGTGTACTTCATCAGCGAAGTACTTCATGATGCCAAGACTTGGTACCTGGAGGTGCATAAGCTGCTTTATGCAGTTCTTATTGCTTCTAGGAAGCTCCAACACTACTTCCAAGCTCACAAGATTTTAGTGGTAGCCTCTTATCCACTGCATGCAATCTTGCATAACCCCAATTCCACTGGGAACATTGCAAAGTGGGTAGCGGAATTAGCCGAGTTCGACCTTGAATTCGTCCCAAGACAAGCGATCAAGAGTCAATCATTGGCGGACTTCGTGGCGGAATGGACCCCCTCTCCATCAAATCCTGGGGGCCCTAGTGAGCAGAAGTCGGAACCTAAGGTTTCGGTCTTCACTGAGCCTCACTGGACTCTCTACTTCAACGGCTCCGTGCAGAAGCAGGGGGGCGGAGCTGGAGTCCTTCTCCTTGCTCCAACCAGGGAGAAGGTCAAATATATGGTTCACCTTGACTTCAAGGCGACCAACAACATGGCAGAGTATGAAGCACTAATCTATGGGCTCAAGGTGGCACTATCGTATGGTGTCAAGCAGCTGTTGGTAAAGGGTGATTCACAACTTGTTGTAAAACAAGTCAAAGGTGAATGTTGCTGCAATAACCCTCAATTAGCTGCATACTTACTTGAAGTCCAGAAGCTTCAAAAGGACTTTGACATCCTGTATCTCTGCCATGTCCAGCGTCTCAACAACGCTGAAGTCGACGAACTCTTGATGAAAGCTTCAACCGGAGCTCCGGCTCCTGACGGAACATTCGTTTGGAGATTGTCAAGACCTACAGCTTAGCCCGCCGAACTGAGCGAAGGGGGCGAGACCAGCACCTCGAAGCTGGCGGTCCCGATGGCCGTGTTACCATGGCGTCCATCAAGGTTCGTAGGTGCTGCCGGAAGCTCTGAGCAACCCAGCACGCAAGACTCAAATCCTCAAGTTAGCTCCGATGCATGGATCTCGGAGATCTGGAGCTACTTGAAAGAAAATTTCCTTCCTGAAGATAATGTATTCGCTGACCGGATAGTCAGATTGGCTAAAAGATACACACTGGTAGAAGGGGATCTCTACCGGCGTGGTGCCAACGGCGTCCTAATGTGGTGCATTACAAGAGAAGAAGGTTGCGAGCTCCTCGCATAAATCCATGGAGGCGAGTGTGGGAACCACGCGTCTTCCTGCACGTTGGTCGGTAAAGCCTTCCGGCATGGCTTCTACTGGCCTACAGCGCTCCAGGATGCAACTGAGCTAGTGAAGAAATGCGAAGCATGCCAGTTTCATGCGAAGCAAATTCACACACTAGCTCAACCTCTACAAATGATACCTCCTACATGGCTTTCGCTGTGTGGGGGATGGATATCTTGGGACCTTTCCCAAGAGCCATCGGAGGTTACAAGTTCCTGTACGTTGCCATTGACAAATTCACCAAATGGCCAGAAGCAACTCCAGTTGTGACAATAAACAAGCAATCAGCTATCAACTTCTTGCAGTCCATCGTATGCAGATTTGGAGTCCCAAACAAGATCATAACTGATAATGGGACCCAGTTCACAAGCTCTGCATTCCAAGGATATTGTGAAGACCTCGGCATTCAGGTCAGCTACGCTTCTGCAGCTCACTCGGCAAGCAATGGCCAAGCTGAGAGAGCAAATGCAGAAATCCTAAAAGGACTCAAGACGCGCATATATGAGCGCATGAAAAAACATGGAGCCAACTGGATCAAAGAGCTTCTGCCCACGCTGTGGGCCAACAGGACAACTCCAAACCGATCAACTGGAGAGACACCCTTCTTCCTGGTGTACGGAGCTGAAACAGTCCTTCCTCCGTAAATCACCTTGGGGTCGCTCTGGGTCCGGATCTTCGACGATGCCGCACAGGACCAGCTCTGGCGTGAAGACCTTGACCTCCTTGAAGAGGGAAGGTGCCGAGCAGCTGTTCGGAATGCCCGATACCGCTAGGCTCTTCGGCACTATCACCAAAGGCATGTTCACAGCCGATAGCTCGAGGAAGGCGATCTGGTGCTATGGAGAATACAATCTAGAGAAGGGTTAAACAAACTCTCCCCCTGCTGGGAAGGACCCTTCCGAGTGATCAAAGTATCTCATCCCGGATGCGTTCGCTTAGCAACCGAGGATGGGACACTGCTCCCAAATCCTTGGAACATTGAGCACCTCTGTAAGTTCTACACTTAATATCACGGAGGTGAGTCTATAGTTACATGTGATGTATGTTATAGAGTCATTGTACAAAGTCGGGTAGCTCCTTCGGGAGAACAGCCGGACCTTCCCCGGAAGGTCCGCAAAGTTCAGGCAACACTTGTCACAGTCTCAGAACTAAAAGTGTAGCTAGCTACCTTGGGTCAAACGAGAAACGAAACACACTTAGCCTGGTTCTGTACCCTAAGAGTGTACTTGTTTCCCCTGTACCCCGGACCTATAATGAAATACATCATTGTGTGAAAACAGACTCCATGTGCATTTATTTTGTACAGGTTCAATATTTTTTATTTTTCTCTTTCTTGTCTATAACAAAGTTGTACAATTCTTAAGAAACTTTAGCTCGACCAATTCATGTATAATTTGAGTTGCATTGTCAATTCTTCCGAGTCTAAACATTGTTAATGGTATACTCGTCTGAATGCCGCCAAGCCAACCTAGGACCAGAGTGTGCTATCGACTTAGCCTGGTCTTGCACCCTAAGTACGCCACTCTACCTACACCCCGGCAGGCCGAAGTAAGGTGAGTCCAGAAACGATTGGACCTGGAAGAAACAAGCCAGTGCACTTGATTGTATTTACAATTGCGTTCAACCTAAAAATTTCTCGGGAATAGTAAGTCGCAATTGAGTTATAGATAGGAAATGGATTTTACTGTTTTTCTTGACTTCAGTGTGCAGGAAAAATAAAGATCCCACGATGATGGTGAATGAAGCCGGAGCTACCAAAGCTCCGACATCCCCTAAGGTGGCTTGTTGTCGATGTTTCAAACATTGATAGCGAGCATCGCCGGAGCTACTAAATTCCGGTAAAGCTAGGGGGCCAGCCGTCAACGTGAAGAAAAGATGGTGGGAAGACTCCCCAGTGGGGTCTGCTGTCGACGCACCGCGTGTTGACGGTGGTCACTACCGGAGCTTCCAAGCTCCGACACCCCAGAGGATTAACTATCGATGCTCTATGCGTTGACAAGGGTTACTGCCGGAGCTACTAAGCTCCGACAACCTGAGGGGCCCCCTACTATCGGCGATTTCGGACCTACCAACTACAAGTTCGAAGCACACAAGTCTTCAACAAAGTGCTACATCCTCTTGGTACATGTTCACAACCAAATTGTGTACATCTACCAGGGGGCCAAGTGGGACAAAGGTGTTGAAGACAAAAAATGAAATTCATAAAAAACATGGATTTCATTCATCTGGAGACAAGAGATTACAAAATTGGAGAAAAAAGAAGAGAGAATACAAGCGTGAGCTACAAAGAGAGAGTCCTATACCATATGGAGGAACGAGGCGACCTTTTGGGTAACCTCTGACACGCTGGCTCTGGCGGCTTCTCCCTCTCCGTCGATGGAGCCTTCAAGCACCGGGTCCAGTGGGAAGTGAGGGTCCCGGCTTGTGTAGCACGTCAACATGAATTCTGTGACGTTCTTAGCCAGAGATTGTCCCTCGGTTTCCAGTTGGTCCGCAATGACATCGCCCATCTTGGTGAGCTTGTTGCCTGCCGAGCTCAACGCTTGCAACGCCTGGTCCAGCTCCGGCTCCGGATCATCCGGACACATGGGACTAAAACCCATCGCCGTCAGCGCGTCGTTGGCTTTGCCCAAGAAGTCCCAAACTTGTTGGGACCCCACAGCCCTCGAGCCTCGCATCTCCTCCAAGGATATTCTGGTCGCCGCAAGCTCCGAATTCTCACGGGCAAGGCGCTCAACCTCTTTGGCGTTCTGCTGAATCTTTTCAGCAACCTGCCTTTCGAGCTTACTGAGCTCCTCCTCCCGGAGGTGGATCTTGTTGCGCACTCGACCAGGTCCTTCTCCTGGCCCCACACCTTCTTCTCTCTGGTAGCAATTTCATCCTCCCTCTTGTGGAGGTCCTATCCTCGCTGCCAGGCCTTCTTCTCCTCTTTCTCGCAGCACTCATCCAACTTCTTGGTACGCTCTGCGAGAATCTTATCACCTAGAGTCATCCTCTGAGTGAGCTCCTCCTCCCTCTTCACGTGGTCATCCTGCGGCTCCAGGAGTTTTTTCTCTTCATCTTCGAGCTTTCTCTCCCGCTCCTCAAGAGCCTCCTGGCGCTTGACGAGGCTGTCGTGGATGGTGTCGAGCCTCTCTTGGCGATCACTCACTGCATTATTAGCAGCTACGGCCTGTTCGTAGATGGCCCGAGACTGGTTGTCAAGGGATCGCGTCATGCTTTCCCTCTCGTCCAGCAGCTGGCCCCAGTACTCCATCCGGGCCTACTCCTTCTTCACCCACTCCCTGTCGTTAGCTAGCCTGGTTTGCGCCAGCTTGGTCTCAAATTAGAGCCGGTTGCGCCACCTCCTAAGGGTTTGGCACTCCTCCTCGAGGGCCTTGATGTCGTGGTAGAAAGCCAGCTGCACTTGATGAAGACTAGAGCAGGCGTTGTCGATAGACAACGACAGAGGGATCGGCTCCGGACCTGCCGAGGTCCTCTCCGCTGGCTCCAGGGGGTTCTCTACAACAAAAATCGAGTCCCACTCTACAAGAGTGGTCCCCTAAGCCTCCACGGCACTAGGGCCACCCTCTAGGATAACCCCGACCTCCGCCGAGGAAGGTCCTGCAATAGAAGTTTCGACCTCCGGAGTTGGCTCCGAAGGTCCCGCCGCCAGGTCATCAACAACTGGTCCCTTAGGCGGGGGGCCGACAACATCATCTTGGCACCCTGGCTCAGGCGCGGGCACCTCCGGGACGACCACCTCCGGGGAAGGCGTTGAAGATTCAGCCGGAGCTGAAGCCACTTCTGGCTCTGACGCTGGCGCCTCCTCTACCACTGGTTCAGGCGCTGGCGCTTTGATCGCCATGGGCTTGGGCGCCGGCACTTCTGCGGCAACCGTCTCAGGCGCCAGAACTTCTTCGATGAGCGGCACAAGCGCTGGAACTTCATCAACCACCGGCTCTACCATCGGGGCTTCATCAACATCCAGCTCTACTGCCGGGGCTTCGTCAACCACCGGCTCCACTGCCACGGCTTCAACAATGTTCGGCTCTAGGGCCGGAACTGCAGCAACCTCCGACCCTGAGGCTGGAGCGTCCATCATCTTAGCATCCAAACCCGGAGCTTCAACCTCCAAGGCTGGTGCCGCTGGTACATCTTCATTCCCGTGTTCCGATGCTACCACGAGAGCTTCAGGGGATGAGTCGAGGTCCAGGACCACGACAACCGGCGTCGGGGTTGCTGCGACCTCAGCCACCACCTGGGGCGGCGCTGGGATTGGAGTCCGGAGCCTCCGCTTGCACAACCTCAGCTGCTGTTGTAGGAACCAGAGCTTCAACCCCTTTCTTGGGTACCATGTGGATGAAGGACGAAGACACTTAAAACACAGTTACAACAAAAAAACAACCAACTGAGGTAAAAAACCAAATTTACCTTGGAAGGCTTCCGCTCCAGCTAGCGCAGAATCTCTTCCCGGACGCTCGGGGCCGGACCCTGTTGCCACTGGCGTGGTAGCTCTGAAAGGTTCCCCGGAGCTTGCTGCTACCATCGGCGTTGCCTCGGTTGACACTCCCCTCGACTGAGAAGGACCCCCGGAACTGGAGCCCTCAGCAGGCCCTGGTACCGGAGCCGCATGGCCGGAGCTAGCACCCCGGGGAGATACCGATGCTGGGGTGGTTGCCGCCAGCGAAGACCTCCTCCGCTGGGGAGAAGGAGCCGTCGTGGAACGAGCAGGTCTGACGGACCTCCCGTCGACATGCTTCATCTTCCTCTTGCGGCTCGAGGGCTCGACCAACTCCTTCCCCTTGCCTATGACTTCGGTTCTTGGCTTTGGGGCAGGAGCAGAGCCGCCTTCAAAAGCTCCGGGGATTGCCACCCCGGAGGTTGATCGCCTCTCCACCAGGCCCAAGTTGTCCAACAGCGGCATTTTCCTCCGGAGCTCTCTGCACTCCTCTGGTATCATATTCAGAGGCAGGAAGGCCGCCGGTGGAGACACGTCGCCAGGGCCGATGTTCCCAGGCTGGAACTTCTTGAGATGGGTCTTCAAGGCTTCACCGATCAAGTTGGTGTCCAAGCCGACCCCAATGCGGTTGGTGTCCATCTCACTGTTGAAGGCCCAGGCAGGCCGACTCCTAGCCCTCAGCGGGCCCACCTGTTCATCAAGAAGTTGCCGAAGACCATATGCGGAGTCACCCCACCTTTGACACATTCCTGGATTCTGTCCAGAATGGGCCTGTACTCCCTCGACAGTTCCGACACATCACACCAACTGTCGGTGTCAACGCGAGGAAGGCCTTCAGGCAGCTCCAGCCTCTCGTGTCCCTCGACGGTGATGACCACCCAGTCTTTCTTCCAGTTGTCCCACTTGCCGGAAGGGAAGGACCTCAAGTACTTGAGGGGAGAGTTTTTCCGCTTCACGAAGTAGTAGAAGCCGATGAACTCATCACTCTTCCCGGTCAGGTGGACAGTGAAGAAAGTCCGGAACAACTCCACGCAAGGGGGCACGCCCACCCACATCTCGCAAAAATGGACGAAAGTCGCCACTAGCAAGATTGAGTGGGGGCCCAGATGGTGGAGTTGCAGACCATAGAAATCAAGCAGCATCAGAAAGAAAGTGGAGAAAGGCGAGATCAAACCCGCCATGGTGTACCCAAGGAAGTACACCATATCTCTAGCTCACTCCTTCTCGAAGGGAAGCTTGCTGAAGCGAATGTCGTTGTCGAAGGAGTCACTAGACCATACCATGTAGGTCTGGACCCTAGACAACTCCTTCTTGCTCCCGAAGCAGCTCTTGGGAAGTCCCAACTTCATCGCGGCACAGCGTGGCGAGAGAGGAAAAGCGAGCAAAAGTTTGGAGGATTTGATCGCAAGTTTGAATGAAGGCGTAAAGAATCCCCAAACGGTGCACGCTTTCCTTCTTAAGTAAGCCCCCACAACGCTTGGTTGGAAACCGCAGAGGAGCCGATGATACAATTCAAAAACTTCACCCTGCCAATGACAAGGGGGCTCGGGGCCACCCTGACGATCAAGTCAAGGTCCTTACCCCAGGTGAAAGGTTGTCATCATGAAAGGCAGGAAGCCCGAGGGCGGCGGCCTGACAGGGCGCGCGGAACCGATACAGTTTCGTATCGGGAACTGGCGACCTTCAATTGCGTGAGATACGCACGCTCAGATCTCACCTGCCGCATCCTGGATATGCCACGCGGCGTTGGTTTAACTGTGAACTACCTCCAACGGCACATCCGAAGACCCTTGAAGACACGACTCAAAAACCGAAGGATGGACCCACCTCCGATAGAACGACTTCATCCAAAAGGTCTCTCCCAAAGGTGGGCCCAGGGGGCCACTGTCGGTACCCTG
Organism: Tuctoria greenei; assembly: GCA_036927565.1. Lineage (NCBI taxonomy): Eukaryota > Viridiplantae > Streptophyta > Magnoliopsida > Poales > Poaceae > Tuctoria > Tuctoria greenei. Next base: position 183,103,379 of record JAYESD010000001.1, read on the forward strand.
CGTACCGTATACCCCTTGGGACTACAAAAATACCAAAGGAACTTCACCTGTCTGAGTTGAAGACCTGCAAAGGCCCCACGTGTCAAATGGGACTGGACCTGCCTCCCATCTATGGTTAGTCCCGATGCTGCCACGTGTATACTGCAACCAGACCTACATCCGACACATGGGATAGCTCCAGGCTAAACACCTGTGCAGCACCACCAGACCTAACCCCCGACAGAGAGAAGCTCCGGTACCGACACGTGTACAACGGCACCAGACCTACCGTCTCGGACAGTAAACTCCAGAGCTGCCACATGTGCAGCCGCCGTACCTTCAGCCTCAACAATCAGACTGGTGAACCCCCAACGGCTCATACCTTCAAGGGGCAATCAAGGACTTCAAGACCCAATTAAGTGTCATTAATACCATATTAATGACACACGATCGGAGGGCCCTTAATACCAGTAACGGCAGTGTCAAGGCCCATTACCATACTATTAAGGGTAATTAACCTCATTAATTGTGTATTAAGCATTATTAACCGCCAGGGCCACATGTCGAGCTAGGCTAACGGTGTAATGACCCGTCCTTGTACTATAAAAGGACTGGTCGAGCGATACACAAGGGGGGTTCTTCCAGACTTCTGGGATACTCGCCTCTGACACACACACTCACAAGTGCTCAATACAACAACTACACACCCCATGGAGTAGGGTATTACGCTTAGGCGGCCCGAACCACGTAAATCTTCGTGTCTATTTGCCATCGTGTTTTGAATCTCTGCGCGCCCAATACCGAACTACGAACTCCGCAGGCTACCAACGGTAGTACCGGGAGAATTGTTAGAACAAGACTCTGACAATTCTGATTAGGACACCATAGGGAGTCAACACGTGGAATTTGACCGCGTTCGCCGCCAGGAACTAGTCGGCCGAACAGGGTGTTCAACTGACCTGGTCTTGGCTCAATTTCGTGTGTGCTTTCTCCAGGTCACTTCCAGGTGGGCCTATTGACTGATATAGGTGATACACCATTGGATCTCCTCAGATACGTCTGTTTGTGGGCCATTTGATCTATGTGATGCCACATGTCGATGCTTGATTTGCTGGGATGATACTTTTTAGGATCGCCCCCTTTTTTACCTCAATTCCTGCATAAAAAAGCCTGCATGCACTATTTTTCCAAGGACAAGTGAAAATAGGTTAAGTAGAAAGGTGACGTATGCAATAAATGACTTATCCTTCACGTAATTGAGTTATATTGTCGTGTGAAATTGGGATATAACAGCCATCAACATACTCCCCCAAGCTTATCCTTTGCTCGCCCCGAGCAAAGTCAAGACTTTAGGTTGATGATCAGGAGTTGCTACAATGTTCTATCCATCAAAAGTACCAAGTGCACAATAAAATACTCTACCTAGTATTGCAAAAATTGGCTATGGTACTTTACCCTTCTTAAGTTATTATGTGGCTTATGCTTTTCATATTCATGGGTAGTTGAAAGATAGAAAAGTGAATGTAGCATGCATAGCCTAGATGTCAAGTTCCACTTAAATTCCGTAGAGTTTTGATTTAGATTCTAAGTACCTCAATTTGATTCTCTCAATCACTCCTTTTTGTGCAGTGGAAATATATCCTCACCAAGGCCTTTTGCCTATACTAATCCTATCACTTAAATAAGGCTTATATGTGGAGCTTGGTAGGGAATGTAGCAGACATATTTGCAACACATAATATTGTTGAGTCAAAAGAGTAAGCCTTCAGAGAAATCAATTCAAAACATTTTGATTCAAGACTTGTGCATGTGTGATGGAATTGAAGTGGAAGTGGATGTTGAGATGACTCTTTTGATGTGGACTCTCTTTATTGCAGGGATGAAACATGGCTACTTTCTTTTGTCTCTTTTTTTCTCATGTTTATAATGTAAGCATGCATTTTTTTTCTTTTAGCCATGTCTTCTACTCCCTTTTTATGCAATAAATTTGAAGAGAGTATTAAGCATGAAAGGCACAAAGTTTCTCTTTTTATTGTGGAATGTTGATATGATGGAATTTTGCTAAATTCTAATATAGAAGTATAGCACGTGCAAGTGAAGTCTTGATTTTAAAATAAATGAATGAATTCTCGCATAGGACTATACTAGTTTGACTAGGCTCAATGTAAAGAAAATAACATACGTATAAGGTTTATCAGTGTAAAACATCATATGACTTTGGTAAGTATTTCCAATCCAATGAGGGTAACTCAAACATTCTCAGAATTTCTCCGGAAATCTAAGGCCCTGTTTGGTACGGTTCCAAATTCACACAGAATCAGAAATAGTTCCATTTCAACCCAGAATCAATTTCAGACAATGGAACAGAATCACTTTAGAACTGTTTGGCTAACATTTCTGTTTTAGTAACAGTAGAAATAAGAGAAAGAGTGCATTGACCCATTTACCCCTGACCGTTTGGTGATTTTTATTTGTTTTCATTTGTGTTCATGTAATCAGGTTGAATATTAAAAAAATTGCTCTCTAATCATCCCATCTGATTTTATTTATTTTTATTTTTTTCCTTCCATTTTATTTTTTTATCTGGTTTTAGTTTTTTACTTTCATTTTTGTTTCTCTTCCAACCTCTTGTTCTGGAACCTTCTAGGGGAAGGTTGTGGCGTGGCAAGCCATTCCACCGTGCACGGTACCGAACCTTCTCGGGGAAACTCACCATTGCGGTGACAGGTCTGGTAAATTCCCTCGGGACCATGCCTTCTCCGGAAACTGGCTCCGGTTCTGCCCTGCGGAACACCCTTTCAGGTGATTCTACCCTCTAGTTCAATTTCCAGTTCCGATTCTCCCCGTTCTGATTCTACTTTTTTTACCGCTTGGATGAGATTCTACCGATTCACTGGTGAATCGGAACTGATTCACTCATCCAAACGAGCCCTAAGTTTCACTTTCAAACTAGGAATAGCAGCCATATCACTATCTCAAATCTCACAACAACCTAGAATTAGAATAAGCTTTTGCTACCCACAATTTCTAAATAAGGCAAAGTTAATTTAAGCCAATGAAAGAAATATTTGGAGAGTAGCAAGTTGTAAACTAGGGACTTAGGAAAAATAAAACAGAGCAACTATTCATCATTTCATCTATGTGAATTCTAAATCATTCTTATCGCACATCTTTATTTGATTGAAAGCAATCTACATTACTTTTTTTATATATGCAAAGTGAATGGTGGAATGAATGGAAAATAAATATGCAATTGGTGTGATACAAGTTACCTCAAGTGGGGGGGTCCTCCCCCAAGCTTGTTCTTCATTCACCTCTGTGATAAGGGTTGAACCCTTGATGATGGAAGTATGCCGCGAGATCGACTTGTTGTTGTTGTTGTACCGTGGAGTTGAAGTTGGTGAACTGAGTGTCCATGTGTTGTTGCCAGTCCTGGCTGCCTTGGACATGTTCTTGGAGCGTGTTGTATATGTCTCCCATCCTCACTTCAAGGTCTCCCATACGTCTAGTGAGATCCATCATTCCTTGGCTATAGTCATGATGACTTCTAGCCGAAAAGGAATGACGTCCTCTCATTAATGTTGGAGGAAAGCTGCTAGAGCTTGAAGTGGATAGGGATGGCTCCCATCTGGTACTCGTCCATCCGTGCCAAGACAACCCTCCAGCTTCATACGGTTCAGGTTGAGTCCATCCGGGTGCATCACCCATTGGGTTCTCTTCCTCTTGGAACTCATGGACCAGGGAGGTTGTCGGAGCTATGCACATGACCGCACTCCTTGCACGGCTTCTAGTTACCCTACCAGAGACATTACTTCTTCTAGATTCCTCGATGGGAAGAAGGTCAATGGTTAGTCTCCGACATTTGTACAAATGAAAATCTGGGTTAGGTAACCGAATTTCTTTGACAAAGTCGGGATAGAAAAATATCAAAGAGCTAGTATGATCATGCTTAAGGGTATGTCCTCACACTAGATAATCTTCATTAATTAATTCTCATTCAATTTCAATGTACTCAAATGAAGTATCTTCTAATGCTCCTACTGTAGTAGCAATGAGAGTAATCAATGAAGTGCATTCAATTGGCCCTGCCCTTGAAATATAATCTGACCAGTGTGTCATCATGGCTATAACTGAAGCAACTTTTATCTTCTTAATCATGACAAATAAAATCCTCATTTCAACATCACGAACTACACTAACATCTCCTCTAGGGAACATTGTCATAGCCACCAATCTATGCATGAAGCGTACAGTGGGATTTTGCAAGTGGCTATTTCTAGGAGCACTACATGTGACCTCACTAGTCAATTCATGACAAAAACTTTGTTTGTTAAATCTAGGCAAAGTGTCTTGATCTAGCAAGCAACATTTATGGAAGCTTAGGATTTCACTTAATTCTTTCCATAGGATGTTGTATTCTTTTTGAGATAATCTGAAAGTAATACCATCAAATCCTATTCCGAGGGTGCATAGGAATTGTATAGTGAGAAGGCGTGCACCTTTCTCCTCTATATGAGCGAAATTTCCCATCCTAATGCACGCCAAATGAAAAAGAATTCAAAATTGATACCTATTTTGGAGATCAAATCCAAATCATAAGCTTTAGTGTGATCAAACTCATGATCTTGGAGGAGCTTGCGTGCTTGATCTTCAACTTCACTTTGTATGTCGATGTCGTTGTCGTGAATAAGTTGATGCAGGGTGCTTCCCTCACTCTTGGTGGTGTCTTCACACGCACTCCTCCTCCGTGGACTTGGTGTAGCAAAAGAGGAGAAGTGTGCACTTGAATCTCTACCATGACTTGAGCTTGCTACCCCCTTCCTCTTCCCGAACAACCTCTTCATTCCTTTCATGGCCACAACAAAAGTGAACACAACAAGGCAAGAACTCGAAAAGAAGTGATGTTAGGAGAAACAAAACCCTCGATGAATTTTCTCCTTGTAGAACTTTAGAGCAAATTGTAAATGCAAATGAAAGCAAATCTTTTTGGGTTGGATTTGAGCAAGAGTGCTTCAAAGAAGAGCAAGGAAACTGAAAGTGCATCTAGGATCCCCGTGGGTTTTGAATGATTGATGACGACAATTATGTGACTATTGAGCTCAGTGATCTTAAGCACAGGTGTGGACTCAAGTGGAAGCACAATCCCTCAAAAAGGAAAAGGATGAAAACGGCGATGTCAACTCGAAGAGGAGAAACTAGGGTTTCTAGTGTGTCGAGTTTAGACTAGCCAAATATGTGTGAGGATGTGTGTGTAAAGTGCATTGAGATCAAGTTGGGAGCTCAAAGCGGTTTAGAGGTCAAACCCATTGAGAGAAAAGAGCTGGAAGTAGTCTGGCTGTAGGGACGGACTAGTCCGTGCAGGTGGCCGGACTAGTTCACTCCTGGCCGGCCAAGTCTGTTTTCAGCTGGACCAGAAGGGTCTGACTGAGTTCGGACTAGTCCGTAGTAGGACGGACTAGTCCGGGTAGTCGTGAAGTGGGTTTTGGGGACTAAGTCCCAAAAGCACAGACTTGTCCGTTTTGGTCCGGACCAAGAGGTCCTGACTGAGATCGGACTAGTCCGCCCTGGGGGCCGGACTAGTCCGGGTTTGAGAGAAGTCGGTGCTTCAGGGACTAAGTCTGGGAAGGCCGGACTAGTCCGCCCTGGGGGCCGGACTAGTCCGTGGTCTTCAGACTAGTCCGTTTTCACACAGAACAAAAGGTTCTGTGTGAGATCGGACTAGTCCGATGAGGGCTAGACTAGTCCGTTGTTGAAGTGACCGTTTGAATTTGAAGTTTGGCGGGTAGTGTGACGATTCCCGCGCAACGAGACTGTTGTCAGGGACGTCAGTGGTTCCCTAGGCCGTACTAGTCCGGGCTGTAGGCTGGACTAGTCCACCCATCTGCTGAAGTCAGCAGTATGGGCTGGGAACCTCTATAAATAGAGGACCCCTGGATTCATTTGAACCAACCTTTGAGCAAGTTGAAACCCTAGTGCCGCCATAGCAACCTTGAGCCTCCAAAAAGCCTCCTTCTTGCTTACATTCCCTCTAAAACTAATTCTTGTGTGGATTAGAGTTTGGTGAGGTGAAGAAGAGGAAGAACACCGCTCTTTGGCTCTCAGTTTGATCTCTTGCACTTTGTGAATCTTTGTGATCTGTGGCTTGAGTCAATCTTTGTGATTGTATTTGTGGTGGGAGCCTCAGATTGTGGGAAGCCCCAACGAATCTTGTATTCACCCTTTGTGATAGTGGAGAACCAAGTTAGGCCCGTGCAGTAAACTTGGTGAGGGAAGGGTTGTTGAACTTGGTCCTTCGTGGACTCCTCAATGGGGACATAGGTTACTTCGTGGGATCGAACCTCGGGATAAAATCCTTGTGTCACTTGTGTAGTTTGCTTTCACTTATTGCTCATTGCTTCTAGGGTTAGTCTTATCGTTTTTGTTCATCACTTGTGTTTCATCATGATCGTTAGCTTCATACTTGCCATATAACTTGTTGAGGTTCACTAAATCATTCTAACAAACTTTGCATCACAAGAATCGAACTAAAACTTGTTAGAAATCCTTTTTAGGCTTTTCTCTGTAGGTGGACTGGACTAGTCCGCCCCTGGACCGGACTAGTCCGCCCCCTGAGTATTAATCTCGTTTTATTAAGTCATTTCAGGTCAATTAGCCTATTCACCCCCCTCTAGGCAACTTTCAATTGGTATCAGAGCAGGACTCTTCCAAAAGAATCTAACAACTCGGAGAGAAGATGGCCGGAGTGGGGTACGAAGAAGTCTCGACCAGTGAGGTCCAAGCAACCCCAGAAGAGATTCTCTTCTATCAAGAAAAATCAACAGATGACGAAGAGATTCGCCAGCTCAAGGCGAAACTTTGAGAGAAGTTGAAGATTCCCAAGATTGACACCTCAACCTCCAAATCGAGTGGCACAATCAACTACAACCAACAAGGCTACAACTATGAACGCCTTGTCTCCAACAACCACTACCTTTCCATCCCATTGGGGAAGCCTCCCCAATTCGATGGAACCGACTACGGGATGTGGAAGCACAACATGAAGATCCACCTTGTGTCACTCAATCCCTCACTATGGCAAATTGTGTTGACCAGGGTGCACATTCCGAAGAATGAAGAAGATATCACTCCGGAGCAAGCCGTGCTCCTTCACCGCAATGCCCAAGCGGCCGGAGTGATCATCTCATCTCTCTCAAGAGATGAGTTCAACCGAGTGGATGGACTTGAGGTGGCCAAGGACATTTGGGACACTCTCAAGACGGCTCATGAAGGCAACCGAGTCGTGAAAGAAGCAAAGATTGAGCTTATAGAAGGAGAGCTCGAGAGGTTTGCCATTATGGATCGTGAAACTCCCCAAGAGATGTACAACTGCCTAAAGATACTCATCAACAAGAGTAGATCTTATGGCTGTACCAAGTGGACGGACCACGAGGTGGTGAAGAGGATGATTCCGGCATTCATGCCAAGAAACGTCTCTCTTTGCTCCATGATCCGAGAAAGCCCGGGGTTTGCCAAAATGACCCTGGAGGAGGTCCTTGGAAGGATCATCAACCATGAGATCATGGAGAAGGATGTGCTCTTCTACAATGACCTCCAATGGTTCACTGCCTCGAAGATGAAGGATGTTGCACTCAAAGCGACATCCTCCTCAAAAGAGCAAAACGAAGATGATGAGGAAAGCCTTAACACCGATGAGGAAGAGGCCTTCTTCATCAAAAACTTCAAGAGGATGATGAGGAGAAGAAAAGGAGGATACAAGCATGAGACCAAAGGCAAAGAAAAGGCAAGGCCCAAAACCAAGAGGGCTTGCTACAATTGTGGCGAGTACGGGCACTTCATTGTAGATTGCCCACATGAAGATGGCAAGAAGATGAAGGAGGGCAAGTCACAAGAGAAGAAGTTCTACAAGAAGAAGAGGCCCTCCGGTCATGCTCACTTAGGCAAGGAGTGGGACTCTAACGATGAGTCCTCCTCGTCCGAAGATGAGGAGAAGATGGCAACCATAGCCATCGGGAGGAGCTCCAAGGGAAGCAAGCTCTTCCCCAATCTCTACGACCAAAAGCCAACTTGCCTCATGGAAAAACAATGAAGGAGAAAGGTTAATTCTAACTCATCCTCTTACATATCCTCCCATGGTGATTTTGATAGTTATAGCGAAAATGAACACATGTTTAAGGATATAAGTAAGAGCACATTGCGAAGAATGAAATTGCTTTCAGATGAGATTTTTGAGAAGGAGGAGATCATAGATAGGCAAGAGGACTTGATTATCCAATAAAAGGAAAGATGTAAAGAGCTCATTGAGCTCCTTGAGCTTGAGAGAGAGAAGAGCAAGGCATTAGAGTATGAACTTGCTCTAAGCAAGAAAACATGCTCAGGTCTTGAGGAGACAACCATTGAGCTCAAGGACAAACTTGGCAACTTGGCAAAAGTTAACAAGATCCTTGAGACTCAAGTTGAGTCCCTTAAAGCTAATGTAGCCTCTTCCTCCAAAAGCTTATCCACCTCAAAAGTTCCATCCGAAGAAATATCAACTTGCAAATGTTCCAACTTGATTCTTAAATTAAAGGATGAGCTTAAGTTGACTCAAGGCAAGCAAGCACCTAAGGGTGGCCTCTTTGACAAAGAGAAGGTGGCGTATGCACGAAGTGCCTACACCAACACAAGACCTCCCAATGTCAAGGATGGTCTTGGTTATACTAGAGGTGGAAAGCAAAATGCCAAAACCTCCAAGTATGGAAAAGACTTGATTGTCTTTGTCAAAGGAAGCTCATCCCCAACTAAAATTGAGAAGAATGCTTCAACTAGCACCTACTTGCCTAAATCTGAACCGCATCCTCTATTTCATGATTTTGATGCATCGTATGTTTTGATGAGGAACAAGTATGGAAATGTATATGCTAGATATGTTGGGCCACTTTGCAAGAGCCCCAAGCCTTGCGTGTGGGTGCCAAAATGCCTCACCACTAACGTCAAAGGACCCAACTCAGCTTGGGTACCTAAAAGGAAGGCGTAATCTTGTTTTGTAGGTGTACTCCTCCGGTGGATCCAAATGGGTGCTCGATAGTGGGTGCACAATCCACATGACCGGAGAGAGGAAGATGTTCGAGGAGTATGAGGAACATGATGATCCAAATGAAGGAATACTCTTTGGGGACAATAGTCGAGGGAAAATCCTTGGCTCTGGTAAAATTGTCATTTCTCCCCAACATACTCTTTCTAGCATTTTGCATATTGATTCTCTAGACTATAACCTTTTGTCCATATCACAACTATGTGACAAGGGTTATAATTGTGTTTTCACTAATGAGGGTGTGAGCGTCATTAGAAGAAGTGATAACTCAATCGCCTTTAACGGTGTGCTCAAGGGAAAGCTTTATCTTTTGGACTTTGCCTCGGATAAAGCTCAACTTGACACATGCTTAATGGTGAAAACCAACATGGGATGGCTTTGGCATAGACGGCTAGCCCATGTTGGGATGAGGAACTTACAAAAGCTTCTTAAGGGCGAGCACATCCATGGCTTGAAGAATGTTGTCTTTAAAAAGGATAGGCCATGTAGTGCTTGCCAAGCCGGGAAGCAAGTGGGAGCTCAACACCCCTCCAAGAATATCATGACGACAACAAGACTGTTGGAGCTGCTACATATGGACCTTTTCGGCCCAATAACCTACATTAGCATTGGCGGTAACAAATATGGCCTTGTTATTGTTTACAATTTTTCTCGTTTCACTTGGGTGTTCTTCTTGCATGATAAGGGTGAAACTCACGGTGTCCTCAAGAGGTTCTTGAGGACAACTCAAAATGAGTTCGCCTCAAGAATCAAAGCTATAAGAAGTGACAACAACACCAAATTCAAGAACACTCAAGTGGAAGAATTCTTGGATGAGGAGGGCATCAAGCATGAATTTTCAGCTCCATACTCCCCTCAACAAAATGGGGTGGCAGAACGGAAGAATAGGACACTCATCGAGATGTCAAGGACAATGCTTGATGAGTACAAGACATCGGATCGGTTTTGGGCGGAGGCGGTTAACACCGCTTGCCACACCGTCAACCGATTATACCTTCACCGCCTCCTCAAGAAGACCCCCTATGAGCTTCTAGTTGGTAAGAAACCCAATGTCTCTTACTTTCGTGTTTTTGGGAGCAAGTGCTATATTCTCAACAAGAAGCCTAGGACTTCGAAGTTTGCTTCAAAGTTCGATGAAGGTTTCTTGCTTGGTTATGACTCAAACACCCACGCCTACCGTGTCTTCAACAAAACCTCCGGAATTGTTGAAATAGCACGTGATGTGGTGTTTGATGAAACTAATGGCTCCCAAGTGGAGCAAGTTGATCAAAGTGTCCTAGATCAAGAAGACTCTCCACAAGAAGCTCTTAGGAGGATGGCACTTGGAGATGTTCGACCACAAGAACAACCTCAATGCTCAAGTGACCAACAACAAGATGATTCATGTAATCCCCCACGCGATCAAGTTGAAGATGGTCAAGTGGCACCTCAAATCGATCAAGAAGACGAAAGTCAAGGGGGAGGCATTCATCAAGGGGGAGATCAAGAATAAGAAGAAGAAGATGATGACTCAAGAGCTCAACCTCCACATCCTCGTGTGCATCAAAGTGTTCAACGGGATCACACTGTTGACAACATACTAGGAGATATTACTAAAGAGGTAATCACTTGTTCTCGTGTTGCAAATTTTTGTGAACATTACTCCTTTGTATCTTCTTTGGAGCTCCATAAGGTTGAGGATGCCTTGAGAGACCCTGATTGGGTGGTGGCCATGCAAGAGGAGCTTAACAACTTTGAGAGGAACGAAGTTTGGGAGCTTGTCAAGCGTCCACAAGCAAATGTTGTGGGCACCAAGTGGGTGTTCTGCAACAAGCAAGACGAACATGGTGTTGTGACAAGGAACAAGGCACGACTTGTGGCCAAGGGGTACTCACAAATCGTAGGTTTGGATTTTGATGAAACATTTGCTCCCGTAGCTAGGCTAGAGTCAATTCGTATATTACTTGCCTTTGCTACTCACCATGATTTTAAGCTCTACCAAATGGACGTCAAGAGTGCGTTCCTAAATGGCCCAATCAAGGAGGAAGTCTATGTGGAGCAACCACCGGGCTTCGAAGACCAAGAATTCCCAAACCATGTCTTCAAATTGCGTAAGGCTCTCTATGGCATCAAACAAGCTCCTAGAGCTTGGTATGAGTGTCTTAGAGACTTTCTAATCCAAAATGGTTTTAAGATAGGAAAAGCTGATTACACTCTCTTTACAAAGCACTTTAATGATGATCTCTTTGTGTGCCAAATATATGTCAATGACATTATATTTGGTTCTACTAACAAAGTGTTTTGTGATGAGTTTTATAAGATAATGACGGAGAGATTTTAGATGTCCATGATGGGGGAGTTGAAGTTCTTTTTAGGTTTTCAAGTCAAGCAACTCAAAGAAAGCACGTTCATAAGTCAAACAAAATACACTCAAGACATATTAAAGAAGTTTGACATGGACAAGGCCAAACCCATCAAGACTCCTATGGCAACAAATGGACACTTAGACCTAAACGAAGATGGTCCAAGTGTGGACCAAAAGGTATATCGTTCCATGATTGGTTCTTTGTTATATCTTTGTGCACCTAGACCGGATATTATGCTTAGTGTATGTATGTGTGCACGGTTTCAAGCTGCATTTAAGATGTGTCATATGACTGCCGTGAATAGAATTCTTAGATATTTAGTTAACACACCTATCCTAGGACTTTGGTACCCCAAAGGATCCAAGTTTAACCTCATTGGCTATTCCGATGCCGATTATGTCGGGTGCAAAGTTGATAGAAAGAGCACATCCGGGACATGCCAATTTTTGGGTAGATCATTAGTGTCTTGGTCCTCTAAGAAACAAAATTCCATTGCTCTTTCCACAGCCGAAGCGGAGTATGTCGCAGCCGGAAGTTGTTGTGCACAACTTCTTTGGATGAGACAAACTCTAAGGGATTATGGTATAAACTTGCGCCATATTTCTCTCCTATGTGATAATGAGAGCGCCATCAAAATAGATCATAATCCGGTTGAGCATTCAAGGACCAAACACATAGACATTAGACACCACTTCTTGAGAGATCATTCCTTAAAGGGGGCTATAGCGATTTTCCATGTGAGAAGCGAGAACCAACTAGCCGACATATTCACCAAGCCCCTAGATGAGAAGCAATTTTGTGAGCTTATGATTGAGCTTAATATCTTAGATTCTCGAAATGTGGCTTGAAACATGCACATCTGAATGTTTACTTTTTGCCTTATTCAAAAGAATGCACGTGGTTGAAAAATTCATCTCTATCTCGATTTTCTTCAAAATATTTGAAAAACTAGTGACTTTGTAAGTTATGGTCATAGTTTGAATGTTGATTGCTCACTGACCATATTCATAAAGTTTTGTTGTGGCAATATGTCTAAAAGGATCATCTATAGTGGCTAAAACTCAAATATATATGTTTTCAGCCTCGCTGGACCAGACTAGTCCGCCCCCTGGCCAGACAAGTCCAGATCCGGACTGGTCTGGGTCTGGTCCACTGACCGGACTAGCCCAGCTCCTCTATCGGACTAGTCCGTCCTCTGGGGACTTAAACCCCCCAGAAGGCGGCCGACCCTTCCACTTCCTTTTTGCTGTCTCTCTCTCTCCCACGCACGCGAAACTGCCCTCTTTCGGCGATTTTTGATTCCAACCACCAAATTTTTTTTTCCAATCCGTGCATTGGAAGCCCCGGAGGTGTGGGAAACTTTCCCCGATCACTCGCGACGCGATCCATCCCCGATTCCATCGTTTTCTCAAGATTTGAAGAGGTATCCCCCACTTTTCAAAATCTTGTCTCATTCTTGATTCATTGAGTTTTTGATAGATGCATCTTCATTAAAGTTACTTCTAGTGACCTTGTGATCATAGCCTAGGAATATTGCGACTTGATTCCAAATTTTCTCGGAAAACCGTTAGAGTTAGGGTTTAACCTGTGTAAACCGGACTAGTCCAGTGCCAGGCGGACCAGTCCGCCCGGCGGACCAGTCCGCCCCTGGGGCGGACAAGTTCAGTGTACACAGGTCAAACTCCAACTTTGGTTGTTTCTCAAGATTTCTTTCGCATTATTCCGACTCCTTGACCTACTATCTTAAGGCTTCTATTCTTTTCAGCTAAAATGGACGCTCCTCGCCGTTCCGCTTCTCCCCCCACTGACCCCGAGTGGGAGGCGGAGCAGCTTCGCCTCGGCGAAGAACAAGCAAGAGCCGAGGTTGAGGCTGCTGAGAAGTTTCTCGAGCAGCATGAGTGGGCGAAAGCAGCCAAGAAGCAACAAGCAAGGGCCGCAGCTTTGGCCTATAACGAAGATGAAGCAATGGCTCGGGCCATTGAGGAGTCCCACAAGGAACTCCGGAAGATGAAGAGAGAGGAGCGCGAGGCTCATAACTCTCAGGCCGCTGCTGCACAAGTCTCCAAGAGGAAGAGAGTTGTGACACTTGGAGAGAAAGACAAGGGCAGGGAGCCAGCCCAAGAAGAAATTGCTGAATGTCGGATCGAACAAGATCCAAAGAAGGGCAAGGCTCTGGCTCCCGTAGAGCCCAAGAAAAGGAAGCCCACAATGAAGGTCCCGGCTGCGAAGGCCAAGGGCATTGCTACCAAGGAGAAAGGGAAATCCAAACCGAAGTCCCCCTGGAAGTGCACACTCCCGAGAGGAACCCAACAGGCAGCGTGAAATAGCTGCAAATGTCTTCCATGGAAAGGAAGCCGAGAAAGCAAGAAGGCTCTGGACGGACAAGGTATACAAGTATGAAAGGAGCACCGCCGACCCTCGGTTTTGGTGTGACTTTCATTGTGATTATTACCGTCTTGTCTACCAAAGCATGAAGAAGCCTGTGATTGAAGCACAGTGGGTAGACTGGGAGTACATGGCCAAGAAGCAACATTCTGCTTTTGATGCGGTCATTAAAGCAGTTGAGCGCCATGTGCTCAAGAAGATCATGGGATTCAAGTACGACTGGAACGTTGAAGTCATCCTGCGTTTTATTCCACCATCTACTTCACTACCTCTGCTGATAGACGGATCATATGGATGACGCATGGCGAGCAACTTTCAGTCACTTTTGAGGAGTTTGCAAAGATTCTAGGTCTTGAGGCTCACCTAGATCATGAGATAATCATCTCTAACCTCAAGGCTATAGACTGAGACAAGCTGGCCTACATGTATCCGAGTCATGTTCAGTATGATGTCGGGCATGCTCGTAATATCAAGCCTTTCTACAGCATTCTCAACAGAATCCTGAGGTGGACCATAGCACCAAAGGATGGTGATGCAGGGGTGATACAAGGCAACCTGAGGCACCTGCTACTTCTAATTGATGGGGAGGAGAAGTTCAATCTCGTCGATTACATCTTTGATGACATTTTCAACATCTCGCATACCCCAAACCGTGCTTGCGGGTATGCCCCCTACATCATGTATCTCATTGAGAAGGTGTCGGGCGTGACCTTCGTCAAGGATGTGACTCATCGCCGCTCCATCCTCAGACACCTCATGCAGTCCCGCCTCCTACGCACCGGAAGAATGTGGAGCCTCCCTCCCACTCGACGATGCCTGCTCCTTGCCCCGTGGTGCCTCCTTCCTCACCTCCGCCTCAATCCATGAGCGCTTTCTTCAAGTGCTTCAAGGCGATCTTCACTTCCTGCTGGAAGCAGGAGATTAGGAACCAGAGGCCACACAAGCGCCAAGAGAAGTACCTCAAGGCGGTGTGTGACAAGCTGGAGGTTCCTATGTCCTCTCCGGAGGCGAGCAACGGGGAGATCACTCCCTTCCCCGACTTCACCGCCGACGAGCTCGCCCAGCTCCAAGAGGACGGGAGCTCTTCCTGGGCAGCTCCTTCGGCTTGTGCCTCCGATGACGACGACAGCGACCACGAGGACCCGGAGGCCATGGAGAGCGACTCCGATGCTAGGGCCGATGATAGTGAGGACGGCGACGACTAAGTGGATAGGGTTCGTAGTTCCCCTCTTCTTTTCCTTTTTGGTGTCTTGATTCCAAAGGGGGAGAGTTAGATGGGAGTTAGACGGGGGAGAGTTAGAAAGGAGGGTAATTAGGTGTATCCCTTTATTTTGGATCCTTGGACATGTTGCACTTCTTATTGTAATATTTATGTCATGTCGGATGTTTAAATTTGTTCAAGACTATGTTTTGAATGTTCAATATCAATACTTTGAATGCCTATCTCTCAATCATATTCATATCTATTATGTCTTGTCACAAATTGTTGAGCACAACACGTAGGCACCCCACCATAACGTGTGTATGTATGAAGGACTTCCTCAATCTCTCCTTTATGATGCATTCATTGAGGGGGAGTCACTCATACATACACACATTATGAAAACCACAAATTTATACTCTTATATGTGAAGACTTAATGTGTTGTCATCAATCACTAGAAAGGGGGAGATTGAAAGTGCATCTAGGATCCCCGTGGGTTTTGGATGATTGATGATGACAATTAAGTGACTAATGAGCTCAGTGATCTTAAGCACAGGTGTGGACTCAAGTGGAAGCACAATCCCTCAAAAAAAAGAAGGATGAAAACGGCGATGTCAACTCGAAGAGGAGAAACTAGGGTTTCTAGCATGTCGAGTTTAGACTAGCCAAATATGTGTGAGGATGTGTGTGTAAAGTGCATTGAGATCAAGTTGGGAGCTCAAAGCGGTTTAGAGGTCAAACCCATTGAGAGAGAAGAGTTGGAAGTAGTCTGGCTGTAGGGCCGGACTAGTCTGTGCAGGTGGCCAGACTAGTCCGCTCCTGGCCGGCGAAGTCCGTTTTCAGCCGGACTAGAAGGGTCTGACTGAGTTCGAACTAGTCCGTAGTGGGACGGACTAGTCCGGGTAGTCGTGAAGTGGGTTTTGGGGACTAAGTCCCAAAACCATGGACTTGTCCGTTTTGGTCCGGACCAAGAGGTCCTGACTGAGATCGGACTAGTCCGCCCTTGGGGCCGGACTAGTCTGGGTTTGAGAGAAGTGGGTGCTTCAGAGAATAAGTCTGGGAAGGCCGTACTAGTCCGCCCTGGGGGCCGGACTAGTTCGTGGTCTTCAGACTAGTCTGTTTTTACACGGAACAAAAGGTTCTGTGTGAGATCGGACTAGTCCGGTCAGGGCCAGACTAGTCCATTGTTGAAGTGACCGTTTGAATTTGAAGTTTGGCTGGTAGTGTGACGATTGCCGTGTAGTGCGACAATTGTCAGGGACGTCAGTGGTCCCCTAGGCCGGAGTAGTCCGGGCTGTAGGCCAGACTAGTCTGCCCATCTGCTGAAGTCAGCAGTATGGGCTGGGAACCTCTATAAATAGAGGACCCCTGGGTTCATTTGAACCAACCTTTGAGCAAGTTGAAACCCTAGCGTCGCCACAACAACCTTGAGCCTCCAAAAAGCCTCCTTCTTGCCTACATTCCCTCTAAAACTAATTCTTGTGTGGATTAGGGTTTGGTGAGGTGAAGAAGAGGAAGAACACCACTCTTTGGCTCTCGGTTTGATCTCTTGCACTTTGTGAATCTTTGTGATCTGTGACTTGAGTCAATCTTTGTGATTTGTGATTGTATTTGTGGTGGGAGCGTCAGATTGTGAGAAGCCCCAACAAATCTT
This sequence comes from Tuctoria greenei, assembly GCA_036927565.1. Lineage (NCBI taxonomy): Eukaryota > Viridiplantae > Streptophyta > Magnoliopsida > Poales > Poaceae > Tuctoria > Tuctoria greenei. Next base: position 183,120,015 of record JAYESD010000001.1, read on the forward strand.
GTATTCACCCTTTGTGATAGTGGAGAACCAAGTTAGGCCCGTGCGGTAAACTTGGTGAGGGAAGGGTTGTTGAACCTGGTCCTTCGTGGACTCCTCAACGGGGACGTAGGTTCCTTCGTGGGATCGAACCTCGGGATAAAATCCTTGTGTCACTTGTGTACTTCGCTTTCACTTATTGCTCATTGCTTCTAGGGTTAGTCTTATCATTTTTGTTCATCACTTGTGTTTCATCATGATCCTTAGCTTCATACTTTCCATATAACTTGTTGAGGTTCACTAAATCATTCTAACAAACTTTGCATCACAAGAATAGAACTAAAACTTGTTAGAAACCCTTTTTAGGCTTTTCTCTGTAGGTGGACCGGACTAGTCCGCCCCTGGACCGGACTAGTCCGCCCCCTGAGTATTAATCTCGTTTTATTAAGTCATTTCAGGTCAATTAGCCTATTCACCCCCCTCTAGGCTACTTTTAGAAACAATGTGAGCAAGAGTTACTTGGGGAGGTGAAAAAAATGAGGTGAAGTGTGAAGAAAAGTCCTCCTCATGACCACCATTTATAGTGTACACCCCCTCAACGGTCATAAGAAGCACAAATGGAGTCTTTGGAGGAGAGAGAGCCTCATTGGCACTTTCCCCACTTCGGCCGACCAGGGTGGGTTTGACCGACCTGTAAGGTGGGCCCCCTGGTTCCTCTTTTGGCTGGTGGCTTCCCAAAGGCTATAGAATTAGCCCGTTGTTGAATTACCACATTTGTAGCCCAGAAAAATTGTTTTTCGAATAAAACACTTTTCCAAATCCAACAATTTTATTTTTGTGAAAAATAAAGAAATAAAAATGATGGTTGAGAATATAAGATTCTCAACTTGCTAAGAAAAATCAAATATGCAGTTTGAAAAATCAAACTAAGTGGGAAAATTCAAATGGGGTGAAAAGGAAGACCAAATAAAATATAACTACCAATTATTTTATTGGCTAGGTCTCCCCAATGTCCGATGAGATGGATTTTCCCTCTGTCTTCATTTCTTGGCATCCGGGCCCGAAGGATGTGATCAGATGGCTTGTCTTTCTTCTTCCACCATTCCTTCTTTGGCAGTTTGGTGGACTTGAGCCTTTGGGAAGGCCCGAGCTTCTCCGTCTTCTTGGGATGTCGGCATGGACGAAAAGACGATGTCTCCGCAAATATTAAATTTCTCATGAATTCTATGAGCGGATCCACCTTTGGAGGTGTGACTTTGAACTCTTGAATGTGTTTAACGTTCAACCCATACTTGATCCGTATCATGGAGCATTGCTCTGACTTTGGACGAAAGTTAAACATCTTCTTGCCATTGATATGGAAGTGGATTTCTCCAGCTCCCACATCTATGCGAGCTTTCGCGGTGCTAAGGAACGGGCGCCCAAGAATGAGCGGTGTATCCTTCTCGACATCCATGTCGAGCACCACAAAATCCACAGGTATGAAGCAATTTCGGATTTTTACCGGAACATCTTCAGCAATACCCGCTGGATAATGGACTGAAGAGTCAGCCAGTTGGAGCTGCATTGGTGTTGGAGTTAGTTCAGTGAAGTTCGACTGGTTAAAGACCACTTTGGGCATAACACCCACACTTGCTCCAAGGTCACAAAGTGCCTTGTCAAAGTAGTGAGCCCCAATTGAGCAGGATATGAAAGGATATCCAGGGTCCTTCAGCCAGTTGCCTCCCCGTAGAGAAATCATGTTGATATTTTCCACGGGAGGTTCTGGTTGTCTTGACATCTTGCCATTCTCTAATGGTGGAACAACATCTGCCAATTGAGCTAACTGAGTCTCCAACATCTGGTTGAGGCTTTATTGGTTCTTGAAGGCTGAGGATAGTTCTGCAATCTTGGCATTAATGCTTTCTAGGGTCTTGTCATTTTCGGATAGCTTCTTTGATAAGGCATCATTGATCTTCAACTGACTAACGGCAAGCTCTCTCAAGTTGGGTTGATTTCCATTGTTTCCATTGTTGTTGTACCCTCCTTGAATGAAAGGGCGTGGTTGGCCCCACCCTTGACCTATTGGACGGTAGCCATTGTTGTTGAAGTTCCCATTGTTGGCCACTTATAAGGCATCCTCACGAGTCTTTGGGAAGTTGTCGGTACTCTCAAGACTGGGTACCCCCGCATACAAGAAGAAGCTACGGACCCGTCCTCCCCGCCGAGGAGGGTTTCGGAGCTGCCACACGTCATACGACTTCGGGCCCTTGCTCCCACCAAGGAGGGCTCTGGAGCTGCCACACATCCTCCGGCTCTGGGCCTTGCTCCCACCAAGGAGGGATTCAGAGCTGGAGTGTGTCCCAAGGCCTGCAATGAGCCATGGACCCCAAAGAGTAAAGGGCAGTGCAACCTGTAAAGTCGCGCATTGAAGGCACACACCTTCCCCAAGTGCACGGTGCAACGCACACCCCTGTCAAGTACTGCAATGCCCAATCACATCGCAGTGAAGGCACTGCAGGCCTACCCCACGTTGCCAAGTGGATAGCTTACAGCGACAAGATGGATGGGACGTTCCCTACCATCATCAACGACTACGTCCTGCCACTGGCGACTGACACGGCAAGACAGCAAGTCTTCAAAGTGCTGTCAGAGGCAGCGTACGCAAGAAGCCTTAGATCTTGTACATGATAAGATCACCTTGGGGCCACCTATCAAACCTCGGGCCCCACTTGTAAGCCGACCGGACTTGGACTATAAAAGGATCGAGCAGCCACTGGTTTAGACATATTCTCTGGTCCACTCGGACTAGAGGACCAGACATCGAATCCCCACATCACACACGCATACACACATACTAGCAATACCATCTAGCGTAGAGTAGGGTGTTACGCTCCTTGCGGCCCAAACCACGTAAAAACCACTATCTCATACTCTCATCCGCTAGAACACTTGATTGAGGCCTAAGCCCCGTCGAGCAAAGAACCTCCGCGGGCTGCTCCTTTGCAGATCCGGGGGAAGTGTCGCATTAACACTTCGACATTTGGCATGCCAGGTAGGGGGCCTTTTCCCTAAGAAAGTTGCGCCTCCATCGCCGCCGAAGCACCCAACTTTGACACCTCTAGGAGGCTCGTCGTCGACGTTTCTTAGCATTGAAAGTGGGTGCCACCGGAGCATCTAGCTTCGACACCACCCAAGGGGTATGCCGTCGATGTTTCTACACCGACGATGGGCGACGTCGGAGCAGCCAGCTCTGACACCACCCAGGGGGCTTGCCGTCGACGTTTCTACACCAACGATGGGCGACATTAGAGCAGCCAGTCCGACACCACCCAAGGAGTCTGTCGTCGACGTTTCTATAGCGATGATGAGCGACGCCAGAGCAGCCAGCTCCGGCACCACCTAAGGAGCCTGCCGTCGACGTTTCTACAGCGACGATGGGTGACGCCGGAGCAGCCAACTCTGGCACCACCCAGGGGGCCTGCCGTCAAATTTTCTACACCGACGATGGGCGATGTCGGAGCAGCCATCTATGACACCACCCACAGGGCCTGCCGTCGACGTTTCTACAGCGACGATGGGTGATGTCGGAGCAGCTAGCTCCGGCACCACTGAGGGGGCCTGCTGTCGGCATTTCTACAGCGACGGTGGGCGACGCTGGAGCAGCCAGCTCTGACACCATCCAGAGGGCCCGTCGTCGATGTTCTTCTCGTTGATGATGGGCGACGATGGAGCATCCAACTCTGGCACCTCCCAGGGGGCTGAATTTTGACATTTCTTAGCTTTGATGGTGGACGCCGCCGGAGCATCCAGCTCTGGACCACCCAGGGGCCCCACCGTCGACGTTCCGGATGTTGAGGGTGGGCGCTGCCTCGGTTCGGTGGCTGCCTCATCGCCATCGCGGTCGGAGACTTCTCCGACGACGACCACTCATCTCAATTCAAGTCCGGCGCTCTCCTGGGGGCCCGCCAGTGTCAACTATCCATGCTCCCGCACTCCGCCGAGGGCCCATCAGCGACATCCTGCGACTAAGTGATAGGTGTGCCCAACCAGTTGGCCACACCTACCAAGGGGCCTGTAAGGGGTCTCATGGGCAGGACGTCAAGTGGTTTCCCGCCACCACGGTGACAACAACGTCACCAAGGCATTACGGTAAGTTCGACCCGAAGATCCGCTGTAATTTTTACTTTTGGCACGATGAGAGGTCCAGAGTATGCAGCCTACTTAGTCTAGTCTTGCACCCTAGGCGTGTACACTTCTCCTCCTCAGCGCCACTTCGGTAAAGCTTCACCCTGGGCGTAGTGGTAGGATAGTGTTTTTTCTCTGGAAAGTGTGTCATAGCATCTAGTAGCAGCGCTCGAAGCAACTAAGCTCCGGTGGGTCCGGTCCAGGGTGTTCAGTCTGCTTAGCATGGTTCCATACCCTAAGCCTGTACATTTTTCCTCCCTTGTCATCCGAAGCGGGTCGTTGCCTTCCTGTAAAGCCCGCCTCCTCCTATGATTACCAAGTTAGAAGAACCACTGTCTTGCCCTATGCTCCGTTTATGTTCATTTAATTACACATTTATTTTATGATCATCAAATCATGCTCGTTGTCGCATATTCTTTGTCATATGCTCTAGCACTCTCTCCCTATCTCGCGCCTAGTGGAGTTATGCAATCCTGCTGCTGGCAGGTCTGCTTGAGGTTCCTATGATGTATTTGGGTTCTTTGGTTGATTTCCTGCTCGGGAGCCCATGACGCCGAATGGTCACTCCCCTGAAAAGTTAACTCCAGTGGGAGGTCCAGAGTGTACAAAATGCTTAGCCTGGTCCTGCATCCTAAGCGTGTACACTTTGCCTCTTCAGCGCTAACGACTGAGTACAAGGGGGCGGATGGCACACACTCCTGAGCAGGGCGATAACCATAACCCGGATACCTTCACACTGAATTACCCACGCACCATAAGCCCGGCTCGGGACCGTAAGACATAATGAGACGGAAAGCAAGAAGGGAGTAACCGACGAGCAAAACTATTTACATTATGCTTTAATTTTTTTCTTACTTTCGCATATCGTGTGCCATATGCTCGGTTACATTTCTCCTGTCTCGTCCTAGTTGTAGTTGTGCTATCCTACTAAAGGCGGATCCGCATGAGGTACCTACAATGTGTTTGGGTTCTGAAGATCGTTTTCTTGGTCGGGGTCCATGGTGTCGAATGGTTCTAACTCCTGAAAGGCTAACGCCGAGCTGGAGGTCCAGGGTGTGCAACCTTCTTAGCCTGGTTCTATACCCTAAGCATGCACACCTTGCCTCCCAGTGATAACAGCTGAGTAAAAGGGGTTGGACGGCTCATGCCCTAAGCAAGGCATCAACCATACACTGAATGCTGTCGCACCGAATTACCCATGCCCCGTATCTTAGTTAAGGACCGTAAGCCATAACGAAACTAAAGAGTAGGGAAGTGGTGACCGATGAGCGAAATTACTTTTTGTCTATAGTGTGTGCAGGACATACAGGGAGCCTGCCACCGACGTTCTACACGTCCGTGGTAGGCGCCGTTGAAGCTTCTTTGAGCTTCGTCGCCATCAAGGGGGCCGCCAGCGTCACTTCTGCGAGCTCCGGCGCCTCCCAAGGGGGCCGCCGACATCACTTCTACGAGCTACGATGCCTCCCAATGGGACTGCCGACATCACTTCTTCGAGCTCCGGCGCCTCCCACGGGGACCGCCGGTGTTACTTCTGCGAGCTCCGACGCCCCCAAGGGGGCCGTCGGCGTCACTTCTTCAATAACTGGCGCACCCAAGGGGGCCATCAACGTCACTTCTCCGAGCTCCGGTGCCCTGAAGGGGGCCGCTAGCGTCACTTCTTCGAGCTCCAGCGCCCCCAAGGGGGCCGCTGGTGTCACTTCTCCAAGCTTCAGCGCCCCCAAGGGGGCCACTGGCGTCACTTCTCCAAGCTCTAGCGCCCCTCGAGGGGGCCCGCTGGCATCACTTTTACAAGACAAGATAAATGCCCCACCTACGGGATCATCATCTCTCTCAAGGTGGGCCCGGGGGCCACAGTCGGTACCCTCAAGACCGGGTACCCCCGCATACAAGAAGAAGCTCCGGACCCGTCCTCCCCGCCGAGGAGGGTTCTGGAGCTGCCACGCGTCATACAGCTCTGGGCCCTTGCTCCCACCGAGGAGGGCTCCAGAGCTGCCACACATCCTCCGGCTCCGGGCGTTGCTCCCACCGAGGAGGGATCCGGAGCTGGAGTGTGTCCCACGGCCTGGAATGAGCCATGGACCCCAAAAAGTAAAGGGCAGCGTGTCCTGTACAGTCGCGCATTGAAGGCACGCACCTTCCCCAGGCGCACGGTGCAGCGCACGCCCCTGTCAGGTATCACTATGCCGAATCACATCGTAGTGAAGGCGTCGCAGGACTACCCCACACCGCCAAGTGGGTAGCTTACGGATACAAGACAGATGGAACATTCCCTACCATCATCAACGACTACGTCCTACCACTGGTGACCTACGCGGCAAGACAACAAGTCTTCAAAGTGCGGTCAGAGGCAGCGTACGCAAGAAGCCTTAGATCTTGTACAAGATAAGATCACCCCAGGGCCACCTATCGGACCCCAGACCCCACTTGTAAGTTGTCCGACCTTGGACTATAAAAGGACCGGGCAGCCACTAACTTAGACATCTTCTCTGGTCTGCTCAGACTAGGGGACCAGACATCAAAACCCTACATCACACACGCATACACACATACATGCAATACCATCCACCGTGGAGTAGGGTGTTACGCTCCTTGTGGCCCGAACCACGTAAAAACCACTGTCTCATACTCTCATCCGCTAGAACACTTGATTGAGGCCTAAGCCCCGCCGAACAAAGAACCTCTGCAGGCTGCTCCTTAGCATATCCGGGGGAAGTGTCACATTAACACTTCGACAACAATCATTACCCATATGACCCGTGTTACTACAGACTTCACATGTGATGTTAGAGTCTAAGGCCCAAGCAGTACCACATACTTCACCATTGGCTCGTCAATCAATCTTCTTTTTAAGGAGGTCCAATTTAACAGAGATCATGTCCACCACTTTCAAGGTGTGCATGCCTCGCTGACGGGTTTAGAGACGCTCATCGCTCCAACCCATATTGGACATCTTCTTCTCAATCAAATATTTTACTTTGGGCACCGTTAATTAGAAGAAGGCTCCTCCAGCGGCACCATCCACATGGTCATGGGCAGAAGGAGTCAGCCCGTTATAGAAATTATGGATATTGAGCCAGTCGTCCATCCCATGGTGGGGACATGCCAGGATGTACTCTTGCAGCCTTTCCCATGCCTCGTAAATAGACTCCTTAGGATCTTGCTGGAAGCTGCAAATTCTTCCATGTAAGGCATTAGTATTGCCACACGGAAGGAACTTGGTGAAGAATGCCATAGAACACTTCTCCCAAGTGTCTATAACACTTTGTTTCGCATAGAACCACTGCTTCGCTCTCCCAAGAAGGGAGAACAGAAACAGTCTAAGATGGAAGATATCAGGAGAGACGTCCTTGATTTTGAAAGTGCTACAGATCTGTAGGATCGAACAGCACATGTAAAACTACCAGAGGGGGGTGTGAATGGTAGATTAAAACTTTTCAGCGGAAGCAACAAAAAAAAAACCTCGGCAGAAAAATGATCTGTTATAGAAATTGTGTGTGCGACTAATCTAAAGGTGATAAATTTAACTAAACAAGTATAGATTGTGGAAAATCAAGTCACGAAGACGTCACAACAAGAATCATGAAAATCCGTCGAGAAAAACTCAAGTTACGATCGAAAGATCAAACAAAGGTCAATCTGTTTTACACAAGAAAAACAGTTCTAGAATACTGCAAAGAAACTCGTGTAGATCCAAAACCACATATCCAATGACCGTGAAATTTTCACAAATGATAGAAAATCAAGTTGTCAAGACAAAACAAAAAAAATCACATCAATCGGATCTGCAAAACTCGAGTTATGATGAAACCACCAAGGAAAGGTAGTGCTGTGCAGAAACACGACGAGAAAGACTTGACGAAAACAAGTCAGAAAAACAAGGCACAAAAGTTCCTTCAAACTACAAATTTTATTGATCAAAACACAAGAGAAACAACCCCAAAGTCGTCTGCCACGAGCTCTGGCCTCCCTTGCTTATATAACCAGCCCAAAGGTCAACTCAACTCGAACTAGGACTCTAATCCTACTCAATTCACGAATCGAAACATTCCATAACTACTCAAGACTCTTCTATACGCAGATAGAAGCAATCTTAAGACTTCCAAACACCTTAGGAACATATCCTACATTCCTAAAACAACTCAAATTCGTGACCCATACGAAATCCTATCATAACCAACTCAAATTTTTCCATATTTGAGTCAAACACGACTCAACCGCAGCCTGAGTCCATAACCTAGTCGGTTGGACATTTTCGACCAATTCCTTACATCCACATGTCTTCATCATGCCTCGAAGCCATGTAGCTACGTCCATGCACTCCTTGCACACGTGCAAACATCTTCCAACGACGTCCACAATACCTTCATATGCATTGTTCTTGATTCAAACATGTTGTGCAACCTCCCGATCAACTCAACCACAATTCCTCCCGATCTTCTCCCTAAGACTAGTTCAATGGATCCTGTCACCAGCCATGTCTTGAACTCAAGCAACAGCTGCACACGAATAAACAACCAATACTTTTGAGCACAAGTCCTCGACTTGACTCACGTTAGTTCTGAAACTACAACACCTTACGTGAGCACCTCACATAAGCATGTTGCAAACCATAGCAAAAACGATATTGGCCATAACCACCAAAAAACACCAAAAACTTAGTAAAAGATTACTAAGAAAACTTTCCATCAATGTAAAGCAAGTATGAATCATTGCAAGTAAAAAGTAGAACCACTGCGATCAAGCTCGGAACCTTACCAAAGCTAATCGGACCTTGAACCGGAGCTTACCAAAGCTAGCAAGATCAAGCGTCGGAACATACCAAAGCTAGTTGAACCTAGCGCCGGAGCTTACCAAAGCTAGTCGGACCTAGACAAAGAAGTCGGACCTTGCCAGAGCCACCCAAAACAAGCCGGACCTATCATCAGACCTTGATGATAAAGGTGTTTTGGTAGTATTCAAAACTTTTATCGCCATAGCCCATGTATTCAGCACACATAGGTCTCACAATCGCCCCCTTGATGAATGCATTGGCAACACCACCTAAAATCCGAACATTGGCTTATTCACATGAAAAGTTTTGAAAAGAATTTCTCCCCCTTTTGGAAATAAATTGAGGTAGAAATAAATTTGTCCTCCTAAACTTATTTCTCCCCCTTGCATACTTTCCCCCCTTTGACAATGTATTCAGCAAGGTACAAAAGAGAAATATAACTTGTTATGAGCATATTATAACATATACATATAAAACAAAGCTCATCCAAGTCATACTATCAAGTAACTTACACTATCACAACAATGAGATACATAAAGTAGTGTAAGCCATGCTAGAGATCAAATGTAATTTTCAATTTTAGCAAGTCATGATCTCACAAACTTAACTATTTCAAAACCTGAAAGCATGACACTTGTTGCTGCATTTTATTATTTTTCAAAGCACAAATTTAGATCATACGATATTTGCAAGAGATTATATGCGCATCTGCCTTATTCTAACCAACCAAGCCAATCCTATGTCATTTGACAATCAGAAGCTTAAGGACATGGTTTTAGTCATACACAACCTCTTCCAAGTTCATATCTAAGTGCAATGATAAGCCATATCAAAAGAAGAAGTGCGATGCATGCATATTCTCTTGATCTTTTCTCAATTTATATTTGTTCATAAAACTCAACATGTGAGTTGATTACTTGATTAATTCATTATGATTAAAAGCACTTGTGATCATGCAACAAGTTCAAAACAACAAAAAAGTTTGATCATGACCAGATTTAGTGTAAGTAATTATTCCAATTACTAGTCATGAAAAAACTACAAAATGTATAACATGAGTAATGTAGTAAGAACTTTCAACATGTAAAAGGAATCATAAAGTCATATATGTATGAAATACTATGCTCATATTGTTTTAAATTCAGATTCACACATAAAGTTCTAAAGTTTCAAAACTCCCCCTAAATTTATGCCATGAGGATCCATAACCCCTATTTCACTACGAATGTAACAAAAACGAGTGAAATCCAAAGTTTTTGTAAAAATGTCAGCCAACTGTTGTTCGGTATCTACATGGTGAAGCACAATGTTTCCTTTTCCAACATTATCACGAAGAAAGTGATACCTAATGTCAATGTTCTTAGTTCTAGAATGTTGCACGGGATTTTTAGCAATGCAAGTGGAATTAGTGTTATCAAAAAATAATGGAACATTATCTAGATCAACCCCATAGTCCTTAAGTGTTTGAACAATCCAAAGAATTTGGGAGCAAGCACTAGCCACAGCTACATATTCATATTCAGCTGTGGATTGTGCAACTGAACTTTTTTTTCTAAAGGACCAAGCAACAAGTGAATTACCAAGAAAATGACAAGCACCGGAAGTACTTTTCCAATCAATCCTACAACCCCCAAAATCAGCATCTAAAAAAGCTTTTAAAGTAACGGTTGAGGAAGAAGGAAGAAAAATGCCAAATTCTTGAGTTTCATGTAAGTACCTGAGAATTCTTTTGATGGATTGACGATGTGAAGCACGTGGGGAAGCTTGAAACCGTGCATACAGACATACTCTAAGTTGTATGTCCGGTCTTGATGCCGTGAGGTACAAAAGTGATCCGATCATGCTTCTATATTCTTTTTGATCCACGGGTTCACCATCTTCATCAAGTTCAAGTGTCTTTGCTGTTCCCATTGGTGTCCGAAGAGGCTTGCTTTTGTCCATGTTGAAGCTCTTGAGAAGGTCCCTTGTATACTTCATTTGATGCACACAAGTACCTTCCTTGGTTTGCTTGATCTGCAGCCCCAAAAAGTAAGTGAGTTCACCCATCATACTCATTTCAAATTCTGAACTCATCATTGCAAAAAACTTGTACACAAGGTCATGATAAGCACAACCAAGGATAATATCATCCACATACACTTGAACGAATAATGAGTCATTGCCATGCTTAAGCACAAAAAGAGTTTTATCAAACTTGCCCATGGTAAACCCCTTTTCAAGTAAAAATATTTTTAACCTATCATGTCATGTTCTAGGGGCTTGTTTGAGACCATACAAGGCTTTGGACAGTTTGTAAACATGATTAGGAAAATCTGGATTTTCAAAACCTGGTGGTTGCTTGACATAAACCTCCTCATCTATATAGCCATTAAGAAAAGCACTTTTAACATCCATTTGATATAACTTGAAACCTTTAGATGCAACAAAAGCTAACAAAATTCTTATGGCTTCTAATCTAGCAATAGGAGCAAAAGTTTCATCAAAATCTAGACCTTCAATTTGTGTGAAATCTTGAGCAACCAATCTAGCATTATTCCTAATCACACCCCCATACTCACTTTGTTTATTTTTAAACACCCATTTAGTTCCAATTAAAGTGTGATATTGAGGTGGAGGTACAAGTTTCCAAATATTATTTCTTTCAAAATTTTCTAACTCTTTTTGCATGGCAATAATCCAAGATTCATGAGTGAGTGCGTGTGATATATCTTTGGAAAGAAGCAACAAAAGAAGAATGAGCATGAGAATTGGGATCAGAAAACCTGGATCTTGTAACTCGTTCATGCAAGCTTCCAATTATCTATTGCGAGGGATGATTCTTGTAAATCCGTAGGAGAAAAGATATCTCACAAGCTTCTTCTTCATCAGGTTCATCGCAGATTGATGAGCTTGTGGCTTGTGGACTATCAAGACCAGCAGAGATGGTAGTCGGAGCTTGTTCAAAGTTTGGAGCTAGACACGTGTCAGCTTCAGAACTATCAGACAATATCACCGATTCTTACTCTTCTTCAAAAATACCCTCCTCCTGAGGATATGGATCCATACCTACAATGTTTGAGCTAGTACCTGAGCTAGCTTCATCAAAAACACCTCACAAGTCTCCACAATTTTGTTAGTGTCAAGTAAAAGCACACGGTAGCCTCTAGAATAGGATGGATAACCAAGAAACATGCCATCAATGGATCTAGGTTCAAATTTATCAAGATTACCATGTTTCTTAACAAAGCATTTGCAACCAAAGACTTGAAAGTGTGTAACACTGGCCTATGTCCAAACCGGAGCTCATATGGTGTTTTACCTAGCTTAGCGCGCAAGAAAACACGATTTGAGACATAACAAGCGGTTGTAATCGCATCAGCCCAAAATTTCCTAGGAGTTTGATATTCATCAAGCATAGTTCTAGCCATCTCAACTAAGGTTCTGTTCTTTCTTTCTACAACACCGTTTTGTTGAGGTACATATGGTGAATAAAATTGATGATATATTCCATTTTCAGCACTAAAGTGATCAAAAGATTGATTTTTAAATTCGGTTTTGTTATTACTTCTAATTGCTTTTAAAGATCTTGGGTGATCAATTGATAATCTAAGAAATAAAGTTCTAAAGTGACTAAAAGCTTCATTCTTAGATGCCATAAAGTAAACCCAAGAGTATCTAGAATAATCATCAATAATCACAAGAACATAGCATTTACCTTCGAAGGATTGAACACGTGAAGGTCCTACGATGTCAAGGTGCAAAAGTTGACCCGGTTCAGTTGTCATTATCATTGTGAGATGAGTATGTGAACCTGAAACCATTTTAGCATGTCTACAAGAAGAGCACACAATTTCTTTGTCCCCTTTAAGCTTAGGCATCCCACGTATGCGATCAGGAGCACTGACACGCGTTAGATGATCAAAGCCTACGTGACCAAATCTACGATGCCAAAAATATAAGTCCTTTGAATCATTAGCAACTAGACACCTATGCTTAGAGGAGGACATATCAAAATAAGATTTAAAAACTCTTCCAAACCGAGACATGTTAAAAATAAGCCCACTATTTGAATTTACAACTTTTCAGATGTTTTTAGTGAAAATAATTTCCAGATTTTCATCTAGCAGTTGTGAAACAGAAATCAAGTTGTATTTCAAATTTTTAACAAGTGCCACATCCTTCAAAGTGTAGTGATCATTTACTCTTACTGAACCCTTAGCAATTATAGGAGTTGAAGAATTATCGACAAAAGTAACATTCTCTACACGTGACACAAAAGAGAGGGAGGAGAACCATTCTTTGTTACCGGTCATGTGGTGTGAGCAACCTGAATCCACAATCCAAATGTTCTCCTTCCTCAAGCGTGTAACCTACATAGAAGAACAATACGTCGATGACTCGATACTTGGGTTAGTCCAAAGGCATTTAGGAATCCAGTACTGAGTCACACGACGTGCATCAGGAAAAACAGGCGAAAGCTGAGATAAAACAACAGGTTTATGAGTCAAAGTTTGAGTTTTTTTGTTCTTAACTACTGACCTATATGGTGTTACTTGTGTAGCACAAAAATCAGTAGCTCTGGGGGCAAAAACAAAAGGTCCGAGGTAAACTTTGAATGTTTTTGACTCATAAGAGTAGGTTGCATGTTCCTGACATTGGTCTAGTATGTGCAACATATTTTGCATGAGAGTTATAAGATCTAGCTTGCATTCTTTCCTTTTTATGTTGTTTGGCTAGTCTATAACAAAAATCTATGACATGATCATCCTCCATACTTGATCTTGATTTGGCCGCCATGAAACACAAGTTTGCCAGATCATCTTCATATTCATCACTTCCAATGTCTACATCACTCGAGCCAAGTTCTTAAAGTGCGGTGATGAAACTGTTTATCAATTTGCATCTTGTAAAACCTTCTTTTTCTTGTTGATGTTGCCAGAAGAGGACTTGACTTTATTCTTCTTTTCATCACGGGTAGAAGGACCTGAAAGGTTTGGGCAATCTATACGAAAGTGTCCTGTCTTACCACATTCAAAGCATCGTTGAGGTCTGAAGCTTCCTCTCCTTCTAGTTCTCATATTTTGCATTACTTTTGAGAACCGAGTAGAGATGAGTGCTATCCCCTCTTCTGGAAATTCTTCGATCTGTTCTAGGGTTAGTGAAGATAGCAAAGCAAGTGTATTGCTCAATGAAGATTGACAGGAGCTAGGCATACCACGTTGAGAAACAAATGCAAGAGACTTGTTGGGGTTCTTACGTGAGATTATGTCAATTTCATGAGTTTTCAATTTAGAATATAACACATCTAATGTAAGTGTACTCATGACAGTAGATTCACGAATAGATGTGACTTTCATCTCCCAAATTGACATGTCTAATGCACTTAACAATTGCCTAGTATTTTCAGCATCTAAAAAAATTAACATTGACACTACACAAGTTGCTGAGAATTTTATTAAAGCGAGCAAAGAGATCATCAATAGACTCACCGGGTTGTATCACAAAACACATTTATTATTTCTTAAACATATCCTCTCTTACCTCCTTGATTGTGTTGGATCCTTCGTGGTAGTCACAAAGTGCTCTCCACACATCGTACGCCGATCGGAGGTGTGCAACACGATCGAAGTCGCTCTGAGTTAGTCCTTGGATTATCAGGTTGCGGGCTTTGTTATTGTTGTCGACATCTCTTAAGTTTGTAGCCGTGACTTGATCGTTCGGCGGCACGTCGTAAGTCTTGTACACTTTTTCCCATATCGCAAAGTCTTGCGCCTGGATAAAAGCTTCCATCCGCGCCTTCCAAACCTGAAAATCAATACCAACAAACACGCAAGGTTTTGCTGAGTATTTCTCCATGAGCATTAGTAAAAAATACGTGCGAATCACAAATATTAGAGCACTGTGTCTCATATACCAATTGTAGGATCGAAGAGCATGTGTAAAGCTACCAGAGGGGGGCGGGGGAATGGTAGTTAAAACTTTTCAGCGGAAGCAACGAAAAACCACTCGGCAGAAAAACGATTTGTTATAGAAATTGTGTGTGTGACTAATCCAAAGGTGATCAATTGTAACTAAACAAGTATAGATTTTGGAGAATCAAGTCATGAATACGTCACAACAAGAATCACAAAAATCCGTCAAGAAAAACTCAAGTTACGATCGAAAGATCAATCTGTTTTACCCAAGAAAAACAATTCTGGAATACTGCAAAGAAACTTGTGTAGATTTAAAGCCACAAACCCAATGATCGTGAAATTTTCACGGATGATAGAAAATCAAGTTGTGAAGACAAACAAAAAATAATCACATCAATCAGATCTATACAACTCGAGTTATGATGAAACCACCGAGGAAAGGTAGTGCTGTGCAGAAACACGACGAGAAAGACTTGACGAAAACAAGTCGGATGAACAAGGCACAAAAGTTCCTTCAAACTACAAATTTTATTGATCAAAACACAAGAGAAACAACCCAAAGTTGTCTGCCATGAGCTCTGGCCTCCCTTGCTTATATAACCAGCCCGAAGGCCAACTCAACTCAAACCAGGACTCTTCCTACTCAATTCACGAATCAAAACATTCCATAACTACTCAAGACTCTTCTATACACAGATTGAAGCAATCTTAAGACTTCCAAACACCTTAGGAACATATCCAACATTTCTAAAACAACTCAAATTCGTGACCCATACAAAATCCTATCATAACCAACTCAAATATTTCCATATTTGAGTCAAACACGACTCAGTCGCAACCTGAGTCCATAACCTAGTCAGTTGGACCTTTCCGACCAATTCTTTACGTCCACATGTCTTCATCATGCCTCGGAACCATGTAGCTACGTCCATGAACTCCTTGCACACATGCAAACATCTTCCAATGACGTCCACGATACCTTCATATGCATTGTTCTTGATTCAAACATGTTGCGCAACCTCCCGATCAACTCAACCACAATTCCTCTAGAACTTGGTTGTGGAACCTCATCTTCTCCCTAAAACTAGTTCAATGGATCCTGTCACCAGCCATGTATTGAACTCAAGCAACACCTACACACGAATAAACAACCAATACTTCCGAGCATAAGTCCTCGACTTGACTCAGTTAGTTCCGAAACTACAACACCTTACGTGAGCACCTGACATAAGCATGTTGCAAACCACAGCAAAAACGATATCAGCCATAACCACCAAAACACACCAAAAACTTAGTAAAAGATTACTAAGCAAACTTTCCATCAATGTAAAGCAAGTACGAATCATTGCAAGTTAAAAGCAGAACCACTGCGATCAAGCTCCGAATCTTGCCAAAGCTAACCGAACCTTGAACCGAAGCTTACCAAAGCTATCAAGACCTAGTGCCGAAACTTACCAAAGCTAGTCGGACCTAGTGCTGGAGCTTACAAAAGCTAGTTGGACCTAGCGCTGGAGCTAATCAAAGCTAGTCGGACCTAGACAAAGAAGTCGGACCTAGTGTCGGACCTTGCCGGAGCTACCCAAAACAAGCCGGACCTATTGTCGAACCTTGATGATAAAGGTGTTTTGGTAGTATTCAAAACTTTTATCACCATAGCCAATGTATTCAACACACAAAGGTCTCACAAGATCTAAAGGAACTGTTGCAGGTAAGCACTTGCATCCTCGTTAGCTATCCGAAATAGGTTGGCTTTCAGCAGAGTGATTAGGCTAGTCTCAATTTCGAAGTTCATGTCTCCCGTGTTAACAGTGGGCCCAACAGACACATTGTAAGGAGAGGGAGCCAAAAAATCACGAAGGGTCCTCTGGGCCATTGGTGTTTCAGTTGTTGGTGCAGTAGCGCTGGTTTGTTTTGCTGCACGCAACTTCTAAGGAGTAAAGACACAAGGTCGATCTCTCAGAAGGGATTCTGGATCTTCAGTAAAGTTTTCCAGCAGGTGGAAACCAGACAAACACTACCTTGTTTTCACATTAAAATGAATGTGAAAAAAAGAAGGGTTATCCTACTAAAAACCTACCCAGGGTCCTATCCAATTCACTCAATCATGCAATACTTCAACTGCCTTCCCCGGTAGCGGTGCCAGAAATGCTTGTTGACGTTTCTTACGTACATAATAAATTATGCAAGCGCACGAAAACTATCGATTTAGGATTCCCCTTAAAAGAGTATTCCAAGGGTGTCATTTATTATATCCCAAGGGAAGGATATGTGGAAGTGTAGCACTCATCAAATAGAAAGGGTAGAATAGTCTAGGTAGGGTTCTAGTGAGGATGGATAATAGATAATTGGAGGTAGTGTGACACACACAAGAGCATTCTATTCTAAGAGGGATAAATAGGTCCTATGAAGATTAGACTAAGAGTTAGTGAGTTGCTCCTACAATGCCGCTAATATACATATACATATCCTAGGTTAGATACTAACGAGCATGTCAATGGTGGATGCTTATGCTAAGTCCTTCAACATATCGGACACTGGTTTACCCCTAGCAAAACTAGGACAACTTCCGCCAAGAGCCTGTGGCATAGCCGAACGTGGAGGATTACAAAGGACAGATAAAGCAGTCACAACCTACTGCCTATCTCTTCAATCTGTGGGTCTGCGAGACATTCAACGCTACTTAGCTATCCTAGCACCATGCTAGCATATTAAGTAAACATCTTAAGAGCCTACACACAAGCCATCCTAAGGCAATGAACTAAACAATCGTTGAAACTAATGTTGATACATAGCATAATTATTCATATTAACATGATCATATCATAGCCAATTAGACTATAGTGGGGGTTTATAGTGTTTATGATGATATATTATGATAATTATGGCACAATCATAAAGACTATTCCTATTAGATACATGGACTCCACAATCAAACTAGAAACGCTTGATCCAAGTATATGTTTAAAGGAAGACTAAAGATAATATCTTTATTATGCATAAAGTCACAAATACATGAGCCATACCTTTCCCAATCTGGAATTGGGAAGAGAGACTCCCTCTACCCCTTTCCTAATTTGGACTAGGGACTAGAGACTCTCCACTATACAACCTAAACTCCTCTAAGACTATGGAAAATAGTGGATACAATAGAATGAAGCTCAAGTGGTGTGTGTTGAAGTGATGGGTAGGGGGTCCTATTTATACCTGGAGAATGGTCGGTTCCCGCCACCAAACACGAATCAGTCTTCATCGTTATCAGGGCACCACAGGGAGTCGACACGTGAAATGATGACCGCGTTTGGCGCCAAGAACTAGTTGGTCGAATAGGGTGTTCGACCGACCTGGTCTTGGCTCTGTTTCACGTGTGCTTTCTCCAGGTCACTTCCAGGTAGGCTCTATCGACTGATATGGGTGATACACCATTGGATCTCCTTGGATATGTCTGTTTGTGGGCCATTTGATCCATGTGATGCCATGTGTTGATGCTTGATTGGCTAGGATGATACTTTTTAGGATTGCCCCCCCTCTTTTACCTCAATTCTTGCATAAAAAGTATGCATGCACTATTTTTCAAAGAACAAGTGGAAATAGGTTAAGTAGAAAGGTGATGTGTGCAAGAAATGACTTATCCTTCACATAATTGAGTTATATTGACGGGTGAAATTGGGATATAACAATAGTCAACACTCATCATCCAAAACTTTTACAATGGTCTGACTTTGTTAGCCCGTGACCATGTGGATGCTGCTGTCGGAAGTTCCTTCTTCTCGCTTACGATGCCCAAAGCCAAATAATTGATTGATAAGATGGTTTCCAACATGGGTTGGATCGATGAGCGTCTCTAGTATGGACAACGAGGCATGCACATCTTGAAAGAAGTGGACATGACCCGAATTGGACCTCCTAATAAAGAAGCTAGATTGTCTAGCGAACGGTGAAGTATTTGGCACTGCCCAGGCCATAGACTCTCACATGACGTGTGAGGTCTGTGGCAATGCGGTTCATATGGGGAGTGACTGCCCTGAGACCCGTGAGGATGCCCTATACTTAGCCAACAATGGGAATTTCAACAATGGCTACCATCCAGGAGGTAAAGATCGGTGCCAACCATGCCCTTTCTTTCAAGGGGGCTACAACAACAACAATGGCAATAGAAACCAGCCACCCTTGAGAGAACTTTCCATTAGCCAGTTCAATATCAATGATGCTTTAACCAAGAAGTTGTCGGCTAATGACAAGACCTTAGAAAGCATCAATGACAAGGTTGAAGGCTTGGCTTCTGCCTTTAAGAATCAGTTGCTCATCAACAAAATGTTGGAGACTCAATTAGATCAACTGGCAGCTGCTGCACAGACATTAGAGAATGGCAAGATGCCAGGACAACCCGAGTCTCTCGTAGAGAATGTCAACATGATCTGTATACGGGATGGCAATTGGCTAAATGATCGAGGACATCCAATTATGTCATGGTCCATTGGCACACTACACTTTGACAATGCACTCTGTGACCTTGGCTCAAGTGTTAGTGTCATGCCAAAAGGTGGTATTCGACAAGCTAAACTTCACCACATTATTTCCAACGCCGATGCAACTCCAGCTGACTGATTCATCGATCCGCTATACTGCGGGTATCACCGAAGGCTTTCCGGTGAAAATCTGGAACTGTTTCATACATGTGGACTTTGTGGTGCTCGACATGGAGGTAGAGAAGGAAACTCCACTCATTCTTGTGTGCTCTTTCCTTAGCACCACAAATGCTCGCATCGATGTGGGAGCAAGAGAAATCCGCTTCCACATCAATGGCAAGGAGGAAAAGTTTGACTTTCGAGCAAGTAAGGAGCAATGCTCCATGATCAAAATCAAGTATGAACCGAATGTCAAACACATTAAAGAAATCGAGGTTACACCACCTCAAGTGGATACCCTCATTGCATTCATCAGGAAATAAATCTATGAGAAGACTCCATCTTTTCGCCCACGCTGACATTTCAAAAAGATGGAGAAGCTAGGGCTGTCTGAACGATCCAAGTGCACCAAACCGCCAAGGAAGGAGTGGTGGAAGAAGCAAGGTGAGCCTTCCGTGCCCACTTCCCTGAGGCTGGTGGATGGAAATTGAGCTTCAATGGAGATGGAGGAAAATCCATCTCATCGGATTGGATGGGACCTCACCAATCGGTTAATTTGGTGGTTATCTCATTTTTGCTTTTTCCATCATCATTTGAATTTTCCATTTGGATTTTTGCATTTTTCACAACATGTTTGCTTTTCCTTAGAGGGTTGGGAATTTTGTAGTCTCAACTTAGCTTTATTTTCTTTTCAATTTTGAAAATAAAAAACAAAAATATCGGATTTGGGGAAGTTTTATTTTAAAAACAATTTTTTGGAGCCATTTTGTGGTTGATTCACCCAACTACTCGAAATATAGCTGTTGGGGAGCCACATGACAAAAGAGAGACCAGAGGGGGCCCAACTACAAGTCGGCCGAGCCTCCTGGTCAGCCGACTGGGGAAGAATGTCGTTTTGGCTCTCTTTCTTCCAATAGCTACATTATTGCCTCTTGTGGCTGTTAGGGGGTGCTAAACTATTTATACATGCTCGGGTGAGTGTTGCTTCATACTTCACCTAATTTTCACCTCCCCAACCCACTCTCACATTTGCCCAAGACTTGTTTTGCTCTTTGTTGTAACACTTCTCCCAGTTTCCACCCAAAAAGATTTTCTTTGATATCCATTTGCACTTTGCATTTGCATTTGCATTTTCAAGTTGCTCTCAAGTTGGCAAAACAATTCGTCGGGGTTTCCGTTTGGTTTTCACTAACGTAACCCGTTTCGAGTTTGTTTTGTTTGTTCTCAAGTTGTGCAGCCATGAAGAGAATGAAGAAGTTGTTTGCAAAGAGGAAGGGACCTTCATCAAGCTCAAGCCATTAGAGGAACTCATGCTCACACCTCTCTCCCCTAGCATACACCAAGTCCATAGTGGAGAGGTGCACAAGACGATGTCCCGATGGAGGAAGATGATGCTCAAATCCGCATTCTCAACGATGATTACCTTGACTTGAGGCATGACGTTGAACGACAAGCCTACAACCTCCTCCAAGATCGCGAGTTCGCTCACACAAAGGCCTACGATCCAGTGCTACTCTCCAAAATAGGTATGGATTCCGAATTCTTTACCGTTTGTCATGCAATAGGATGGGATAACTTTGCTCAAATAGATGAGGGAGGTTCACACCTCCACACTATTCAATTCCTATGCACCCTTAAAGTAGGAGTTGAAGGTGTTTTTTTTAGGTTTTTCCGAAAAGAATACTTCATCTTATGGAAAGAATATAGTGAACTCCGAGGATTCCATAGACATTATGTAATAGATTAGACGCTTTGCCTAAATTTAATAAACAAAGTTTTTGGCAAGAATTGACTAGTGAGGTAGCATGTAGGAACCCTAGGAACAACCACTTACAAAACACCAATGTACGCTTCATGCATAGATGGGTGGCTATGACTATGTTTCCTAGAGGGGATGTTAGGGTTGTGGGTGAAAATGCACTTAGGACCCTTTATGCCATGGTTAAAAAAGATTAAAATTGCTCCTATCAAAGCTATGATGTCACAATAGTTAGAAAACACTAAAATGACGGGACCAATTGAGTGTATTTCATTGATTACCTGCATTGCTATGAAAGTAGGGGATTTAGAAAATGCTTCAATAGAATATATTTCCACATGTCGCTATTAATAAATGAGGACTATATAGTGCATGGACACACTCTTAAACATGATCTAGATGGATCCTTAGTGTTTTTCTATCCCGGCCATGTAAATGAAATTCGGTTACGTAACCCGGAATTTCATTTATATAAGTGCCGGGAACTAACCATTGCTCTTCAGCCTGTCGAAGAGGCTCGTAGGAGTAATGTCCTAGCAGGGTCACAAGGAGCCATTCACGTAGAGCAGCCATGGAGATGCCACCACGATACCCTTCCCCCTATGAGTACCAAGAGGAAGTCGATCCAACAAGTGATGCACCCGGTTGGACCCAACCTCAAACGTATGAGGCAGGGGGATCGTCGCGGCAAGAGTGGGCTATCAGCGGAGGGTGCTAAAGCTCTAGTAGCTTGCCTCCTCCACCGATGGGTACACAACGTTGCTTTTTGGCCCGAGGTTATCATGATCTTGGACAAGGAATGGCGGAACTCATCCAATGGATGGGATCGAGATCTTGAAGTGAGAAACAGCGACATCTTCAACACACTTCAAGACCACATCCAAGGTACCCATTATTGGCAGCAACAAATCAACACACAATTTAACAACATCAACACCACACTACTGCAACAACAAGCCAACCTCATGGCCTATTTCTGTCATGAAAGGTTCAACCCTTACCACGGAGATTGAGAAGAGCAAGCTTGGGGGACGATCCTCACTTGGGATAACTTGTATCACACCTCATTTGCATTCCTTTATTTTATTTCTTTCTTTCCACCATCATTGCATCTAAAAAATAATGTAGTATAGGTTAGGTTAATAAAATAAAAGATGTGCGGTAAGAATATTTTTACTTTGCATAAGTTGAAATGATGAATAGTCGCTCTGTTTTATTTTCTCTAGTCCCCTGCATACAACTTAGTATTCTCCAAGTGTTGCGTTTGTTGGCTTAGAATATTCTTGCTTTAAAACTTGGAATTTGTGGGTAGCAAAAGCTAAGTCCAGTTCTAAGTTGTTGTGGGATATGATATAGTGATAAGAGCCGCTAATACCCTAGTTAAAAGTGAAACTTGATTTTCGGTAGTGGGTAGCAAAAGCTAAGTCCAGTTCTAGGTTGTTGTGGGATATGATATAGTGATAAGAGCTGCTAATACCCTAGTTAAAAGTGAAACTTGATTTTCGGAGAAAATCTAAAATGAAAGTTCCTCATTCGATAGAAATTTCTACCAAAGCCATATGATGATTTGAAATCGATAAACCCCACGAATATGCTATTTGCCTTCACATTGAGCCTAGTCAAACTACTATAGACCTATGTGAGAATATTTTCATGCTTTTAAGATCAAGATTGCACGGGCACATGCTAAACTTCTACACTAGAAGTTAGAAAAATTCCATCATACCATTCCACCATCAAAAGATACTCCATAATTCTCATGCATAATACTCTCTTCAAAATATTTGAAAGAAACAAGGAGTAGAAGACATGGCTACAAGAAAAATAAAAAGGAAAATGCATGCTCATGTACAAGAGCATGAGAAAAAAAGTAGCCATGTTTCATCCTCACAATAAAGAGAGTGCATACAAAGGAGTCATCTTCATATTTCCACTCTACAAATATTCCATCACGCTTGCACAAATCTTGATCAAAAGTATGATTTGTTTTCTCCTAAGGCTTACTCTTTTGACTTAGCAATAAATGTATTGTAGATATGCCTACTCTTGATCCCTACCAAGCTCCACATATAAGCCTTATTTAGATGTAGGACAAGAAAGACATTACCTTGGTGAGGATACAAATACCACATTCCACATAGGAGTGATTGAGTGCATCATTTGAGGAACTCAAATTCAAACACCATTTAAAATTATTCGGAAATTTGAGTGGAACTTAAACATTATGTGATGCATGCTCACTTTGCTGTTCTATCTTTCAATCATCAAAGAAAAGGATGAGGCATAAGCCCCATAATGACCAAGAAAAAGGGTCAGGTACCATATCCAATTTATTCAATGCAAGGTAGAATATTTTTGTAGTCACTTGGTACTTTTTAAAAATAGAACATTGTAGCAACTCCTAATAAACAACTTAAGTCTTCATCTTTGTTTCAGGACGAGCAAAGGGTAAGCTTGGGGGAGTTTGTTGACGGCCGATATATACTAATTTTGAACGTAAATATACCTATATTATGTAAAGGAATACATATTTCTTGCACACATCATAGTTAGATTTGACATAATTTCACTTGTACTTGAATAAATAGTGCATGCAGGAGTTTTTATGGAGAATTGATGGAGAATTAGGGGAGCAAGCCTGAAAAATGCCACCTTAGCCAATCACGTGGCAACATGTGGCACCACATGGATCCATGGACCCATTCTCAGGCGTATACGAGGGAATCCAATGTCGATTCGCGCGGGGATGGTACATGGGCCCACTTATACGTCATCGAGAGGAAGAACAACCGAGGGGGGATGCAGGACCAGGTCAGCCGACCCCCTGGCTCGGCCAACGCAAACCTGGCGCCAAACTCGACCAGCCGATGCGTGGCGCTCTCATGTGGCTCCCTGAAGGCAGTGAAGACTGATTCACACGCTAATTGTGGCAAGAACCACCTCTACCACGTGTATAAATAGGGTGGGGTGCCTCATTTCTCCCACACATAACTCAAGCATTCTATCTTGTATTACACTAATGTTCTTTTAGTCCTTAGTGGAGGTTAGGCTGTAGAGAGGAGCCTCTAGTCCCAAGTCCAAATTGGGAAAGGTATGGCTCATATATCTTTTCCTTTATTTGTGGTTTGTACATTATGATAATGTTATTATTAGTCTATACTTATTCATATACTTGGATAAAGTGTTCCTTTTTTGGTTGTGGAGTCCATGTATGTGCTGGGTGTAGATGTTGTTATGATCTAGTCATAATGCTAATATCATGTTGTCATAAACATCACACACCACCACTATAGTCTAATTAGGTATTAATATGGTTTTGTTAATATAGGTAAGTTAGTGCTTGGTCCCAACATTGGTTTCAACGATGTTTAGGTTAGTCATTGCTTTCGGAAGGTGCTTATACTGTAGCTCTTAAGGCATTTACTTTACATGTAAGCGTGGTGCTTAGATAGTTAAGTAGCGTTGGATTTCTTGTAGACCCACAGGTTGTAGGGGTAGGCAGCAACTGGTGACAGCACCGTCCGTCCTTCGCAATCCCCCACGTTCGGCTACGCCGCGGGCTCGAGGCGGGAATCGTCCTGATGTTGTCAGGGGTAGACCCGTGCCCAATATGTTGGTCCTAGTACTCATCGTTAGCATACTCATATGTACACTAATAGGCTATGTATATGAATACTAAAAGCACAGTAGGAGTAGCTCCATCCCTAACTTGGCCTCCACTAGAACATTCTTACCCCTTAGAGTAGTTTGCTTAGGTGTGTGTCACACTACCCCACTACGTCATTTACCCATCCTACTGGACTCCTCACTAGAACACCCTCTTCTCTCCTTGATCTTGCCACTCTTCCCCTTTGCCTTCCTTTGGGATAAACAAATACTATACCCTAGGGAATACTCTTGGGAAAAATTCTACATCGATACTTTCCGTGTGCTTGAAGAACTCATCTTGATTTGGCTTAGGTTAGTCTAGTGCCTCTACAGAACTAGCCTTTGCTGCTAGGATGAACTGTAGACGTTAAGAAATACCAACAAACATTTCTGGTGCCGATGCCGGGGATTATTTTGTTAGTATATCTTAGGAAGTATCAATAGGGATCGAGCCCCACTTCGAGCCGTGGCGGTGTTGATGGTCATTGGTACAAATTTCAACTGTCAATATCTCTCAATTATGTGAAGGAGTAGACATTTCTCACACGTATAGCTTTTTGAAATAACCTAGTTCCACTTGTACTTGGAAAGAATTGTGCATGCAGGCATTTTATACAGAATTGAGGTGAATCCAAGGGAGGAATTTTTAAAAATTCATTACCAACTAATCAAACACCGACATGTGGCGGCACAAGGATCAAATGACCCACCTACAGGAGTATTCGAACGAATCCAATGGCGTAGCGGCCAAAAGTGGTCAGAGGGACCACCTGCCAGCCACCTGTAGAAAGCACACTGCAAACAGTGGAGTTTTCAGGTTGGCCGTACCATGGGTTCGATCGACCTTGTCCTGTCACCAAACACGGTCAGCTTCCATGTGTCGGCTCCCTGTGGTGCCCTGAAGACGGTTCTGGCTGCTTCACGCGCAAAAGATGGTGGGAACCGCTTGAACTTTGTTTATAAATAGGACCCTCACTTCTCAACACACACCACTTGAGCATTACTCTCTTATATAAACACTTCTTACAGGTCCTTAGTGGAGTTTAGGCTGTAGAGAAGAGCCCCTAGTCCCAAAACATATTGGGAGAGGTATGGCTCATGTATCATATTTATGACATTATGCTTATTAATATCATTAGTCTTTTACTATTCATATGCTTGGGTGAAATGTTTCTTGTTTGATTCTGGAGCCCACGTATGTGGTATGTTTAGTTGTTCTTATGATAGTATAATAAACATGTTGTTACATTATCACAAACACCATAGGCCTCCACTATAGTCTAATTAGATATGATGTGAATATGTTAGTTCAACGATGTTTAGGTTAGTCACTGCCTTAGGATGGTGCTTGTACCCGAGGTCCTAAGGTATTTACCTAACATGTAAGCGTGGTGCTTAGATGGTTAAGTAGCGTTGGATGTCTCATAGATCCACGAGTTGTAGGAGTAGGCAGTAGGTGGTGACAGCCTTATTCTCATTTGTACTCCCCCAGGTTTGGCTATGCCACAGGCTCTTAGCAGGAATCGTTCTGGTTTTGCCAGAGGTAAACCCGTGCCCGATATGTTAGACTACGAAACCCTAGTATTCACCACTAGCATATCCATGTGTACATTAATTAGGCTATGCATGTGGTATTAGAAGCATATTGGGTATGGTCCTTTCATAGCTTAAATCTCACTACAACTACATTATCTTTGGGAGTAGATTGCTTTGGTGTGTGTCACACTATCCATACTATCATCTCGCCCCTATCATGATAAACACTTAGTATTCTATATTTTGATCATAATAATAGTGTTTACCTTACTTCATCACATTTCTTTGGGATAAATACAATACCCTTGGGAATACTCTTGAGTGAAATGCTACAATGGTTTCTTCTATGCTCTTGTGGATCTCATCTCCTACTGGAGATGATATGTGATGTCAAGAAATATCAACAAGAATTTCTAGCACCATTACCGGAGAAGGAAAAAGAAGTAAAGGAAAGCTATCATTTATGATTAACCTATAGGTTCTAGTAGTTATTTGACAGGTTTACCCTTGCTTTGTTTTCTCCTTTTGTGTGAAAATAGGGTAGTTTTTGCTAGCTCATTCCATGGGAAAACCAATGAAGATGCAAGAGCTAGACTACAAAATCAACTCAAGGTGTTCTCGATAAATTCTTCCCGTTGGGTAACACCGTTGCTGTCCATGAAATGATTCTCTAGCTTCCAGCATGAGCCAATGGCGTCTATCCCCAAAGCTTGGGGGAGGCTCCAAGATTGTATCTTGGATTACCTCCACCATGAGGTATATAGTTGGCTGATCATCCAACATTCTTACAATGGGTTGACTCAGTCAACCTGTGATCACATTCATGTTGAAGCAGGAGGAGGCCTCTTCTCATTGATCATGAGAAAGATGAAGACTTAATTGAGAAGAAGGTCACCACTTAAGTGGTGGATTGAGGAATGCTCCAGTTGCGTCAGCATGCCATGCACACCATTTAACAAGGTGGACATGCTAGTTACAGAACTAGACCCCCTATTGAATTATCATGAAGATCAAGCCAATGGAGAAGTGTTTGGGATGATCCAAGACATGGATATTCACATGATTTGTGGAAGTCCATGTCAACATTGGACACCTGGGGAATTATTTCCAATGACCCATGAAGATCCTTCATGTCTGAGCAACAACACCAATGGCTACCACCAACAATGAGGTCAAGGGGTGGAATCAACACCACCCTTACAATCAAGGAGGCTATGGGAATTTCAACAATTCCAAAAAGATTCAACTTCAAGTAGCCTACTATTGATGATCGTTATATACCAATTTTGACCGTCAATATAACTCAAGTACGTGAAGGAATAAATATTTGTTACATACATCATAGTTAGATTTAACATAATTCCACTTGTACTTGGAGAAATAGTGCATGCAGGAGTTTCTTTGCAGAAATGATGGAGAATGAGGGGAGCAATCCTAAAAAGTGCCACCCCAGCCAATCATGCGACAACACGTGGCCCCACATGGATGCATGACTCATTCCTAGGCGTATCTAAGGAGATCCTTTGGTGTATCACCCGAGAAGGGGATAAGAGCCCACCTGGAAGTCACCCCGAGGAAGCACACCCAAAGGGGGGCCAGGACCAGGTCGGCTGATCCCCCTAGTCGGCCGACTTGGCCCTAGCACCAAACCCGATCTTCCTCCATGTGTTAGCTCCTTATGGCTCCCTGAAGGCGATGAAGACTGATTCGAACGCAAATTGTGGCAAGAACCACCTCTACTCCGTGTATAAATATGGGGGGGGGGGGTGCCTCACTTCTCACACACACCACTCAAGCATTCTCTCTTGTATTACACTAGTGCTCTTAGTCCCTTAGTGGAGGTTAGGCTGTAGAGAGGAGCCTCTAGTCCTAAGTCCAAATCTGGAAAGGTATGGCTCATGTATCTTCTCTTGTATTTGTGACATTATGCTTTATAATATTATTATTAGTCTTTACTTATTCATATACTTGGATGAAGAGTTCCTTGTTTGGTTGTGGAGTCCATGCATGTGTTATATTTAGAGGTCATTATGGTCTAGTTATCATAAACATCATACACCTCTACTATAGTCTAATTAGGTATTAATACAATTATGTTAGTATGAGTAATGTATTGCTTGGTTCCAACATTGGTTTCAATGATGTTTAGGTTAGTCATTGCCTTAGAGGGATACTTGTACTCGAACCTCTAAGGTATTTAGTTGTTATGTAAGCATGGTGCTTAGATAATTAAGTAGCATTGGATGTCTCATAGACGCATGGTTTGTAGGGGTAGGCGACAAGTGGTGACAACCCTGTTTGTCCTTCGTAATCCGCCACGTTTGGCTACACCGCATGCTCGTGGCGGGAATCATCTTGATATTCTCGGTGGTAAACCCGTGCCTGATGTGTTGGACTGCTAAGCCCTAGTACTTGTAGTTAGCATAGCCATATGTACACTAGTTGACTATGTATATGAATACCTAAAGCACAGTAGGAGTAGCTCCTTCTCTAACTTATCCTCCACTAGGACATTCTTACCCCTTAGAGTAGTTTGCTTAGGTGTGTGTCACACTATCCCTTCAATTCATTTATCCATCCTACCGGATCCCACACTAGAACACCCTCTTCTACCCATGACCTTGTTACTCTTCTACCTTGCCTTCCTTTGGGATAAAAAATACGATACCCTAGGGAATACTCTCAGGTGAAATTCTACTGCGGTACTTTCTGCGCGCTTGTGGAACTCATCTTGCTTTGGCTTAGGATAGCCTAGTGCCTCTACAGAACTAGCCCTGCTGCTAGGATTACCTGTACACGCTAAGAAATACCAACACTTACCTTGAAGCATCTTCTCTTTGGCCAAGCAAGGATCGATGACGCATACCCAAGATGCTACTGGCCAAGGACAAGACACTTGAAGAGTATTCAAAATCCAAGCTATCCCACAATTACGTGTTGGGAACCTACACTTCGACGAAGCTCATGCATCCTTAGGCAAGGGACATTGTGGATGAAGCATTTCTTGTTTGATTGTGGAGTCCACATGTCGTCATGCTCAAGGAAGTCTTTGATTAAAGATCAAATATGAGTTGACTCAAAAAAATATATCGAGAAGGTTCAAGTGACATCCCCAAAGAAGGACAAACCTCATCAAGTTCATGGAAGAATATCTTCAGAAGGAAAAGCCGTCACAACATCAACAAGTCTTCATCAAGGCGATAGAGAGGCCGATGCCACCACATGCCCAACTTGTCCAAATGACATCCAAAGGAGGTTTGACGTGTCAAGCAAGAGAAGTCATCCACACCTTCATCACCGGTATGGACGACACATCATCTCGCTAAATTGGACAGAGGTAAGTCCTGCTAGTCAGACTTCAAATATTTGGTGAGTCCTTGCCAATAGGTTAATCATTAGCTATCTCATATTTGTTTTCCTAATTGCATATTTGAATTTCTCATCAATCCTTCCATTTGAATTTTGTCACTTGCATGTTGAAAAGTAAAATTTCTGAATATTGCCTAGAGGGGGGGTGAATAGGCTAAAAACTTGAAATTACTCAATTAAAACTTAGTCAGTAGCAACAGGTCGGACTAGTCCTGTAAAGACGAACAAGAATGAGAAGGAAGGATTTTTATGGGTTTTTAGTGATCTACTTGATGAGAAGTGAAGTAAAAAAAGCTAGCAACCAAATAGATCAATTGCAAGTGAATAGGGATGGCAACGGGTCGAGTTCGGATCGGGCACACAAAAAACCCGCTCGAATTGAAAAAGTGTTCGGGTGAATTTTTATACCCGAACCTGCACCCGCAGGTGAAAAATGACACCTAAACCCGCCCCTAACATGTTTCGGGCGGGTCTCGGATACCTGTCGGTCTAAGAAACAATAGCCCTAAATCTGAAAGATGGGAGGAGCAAAAGGGTGGCGACGGTGATATCCGATGGCAGCGTGTCAATTCCATTCCGTGTGGCTAAACTCAGAGCCGTTGACCATCTTTGTGAGTGACCTGATCTTGCGTGTGGCTGATCTTGCGTGTGACATGATGAACAGCTGAGCATCGGGTTGTTGGCCGCACCTCGAATGTGACTGTGACGACGAGACCCAAGGAGGCGAGCCGACTGTAGCCCAGCGGGACCCACGCAGATGTAGGCGAGGTCATATCCACGCAGGGAGGCAACGGATTCATCCAGAGTGTGTTGGGGGCGGCAGGATCTGAGGAGCAGTGGCCAATAGCGTCGGTAGAGTTCAACCTCCGGTAGATGGAGTCGGGACTTCGGCCTTCGGGAGTAGATCAGTCGTGCTTGCCGGCTTGGGCCAAATTACTAGGCTAGTGGACTATGGGCCAGTTTAATTTACATGACTATTTCGGGTACCCGCGGGTGAAAAATGTGACCCACACCCACACCCACAATATGTAAGGTCGGGTGCGGTTGTGACCCGCGGGTGCAAATATAGACCAGCACTCGACGGGTGCCAAGCCTGTCGGCTAACCGCACCCGTAGTTTTTTTTTGCCATCCCTACAAGTGAAGGAAACAAGTATTTCTAAGTAAATCAAATGTTGCAAGCGAGAATGATAAATGCCATAAAAATGATCTAGCGAAGAACAAAGGTAAAACGATGCAAGTGACACATGGATTTATCCCGAGGTTCAGTTCCACAAAGGAACCTACGTCCCCATTGAGGAGCCCACAAATGATCAGGTCTCTTTCAACACTACCCTCACCAATCCACCCCAAAGGATGGCTTGTTCTGCACTAAATAAAGGGTGCATACAATGATTCTTGGGGCAACTCACAACTTGAGACTCTCACAATCACACAGCTCAAATAAGGATCGAAACACAACTCAAATCGACTCAAATAAATAACTCAAATCAGGAGAATCAACCAAGAGCTCAAGAATGATAAACTCCTTCTCTCTTCTCTCACAAATCCAAGAAACCCTCAAAGTTCGCTCTTGGAGCTCGAAGATGTGAAGAGGAAGGCTTAGAAAGGCTCTTGGGAGGCTATGGCGGCAGTAGGGTTTGTGAGGGGGCAAGGAAAGGCCTGGGTATCCCTTTTTATAAGGGTCATGGCACTTAGCCGTTGCCACCAAAAAAATCCGCACTAGTCTGCACTCTGACCCTGGACTAGTCTGACCTGAGGGAACCACTGACGTCATGATGACCAACCGCCAGAAACGGTCATAAGACCATGGACTAATAATTCCAAAAACAGACTAGTCCAATTTTGCTCAAAAACTACTGTTCTGGGTGAGAACAGACAAGTGTGGTCCAGGCGGACTAGCCCGACCCGTCAGGATTTAGTCCTTGTAGCCCACCAACAACTCCAAACGGACTAGTCTGACCCAAAACGAACAAGTCCTAACTCAAAAATACCTTTTTGTTTGTATTGTAATGGATGGACAAGTCTGCCAGGGTGGACTAGCCCCCCCCCCCCCCCCCACCCGCGGGTGGACTAGTCCAACCCCCCAGGACGGACTAGTCTGGCCTTCCAAGACTTAGTCCCAGAAAGGCTCAGACACACTCCCACGGACTAGTCCATCCCCAAATGGACAAGTTCGATCTCATACAGAAACTCTTAGTCCGCCTAACATCAGAACAGTTCGATGTGGCCGGAGGACTAGTCCATCCTCCAGGCTCGGACAAGTCCAGCCTTATCCTTAAGGCTGAGTCAACTCATCTCTCCATCTAAACCTAATCAGACTATGAGCTCTTAGGTGATTCTCAAATTGAAAACTCTCTACAACAATGCTCAACACGACACAAGAAATTTTAAACCCTAATTTCTAATCTTCGAGTTTTCCGACACCCTTTTCACTCTTTTTCCTTTTTGAGAGTTTTCATTTCTGTTTCACTATCGATCACCTGTACTTACTCTCACAAAGCTCATTAGTCCCTTAATTGTCATCATCAATCATCAAAATCTACGGGGATTACCTAGATGCACTTTCGATATCCCCCTTTTTGGCGATTGATGACAACACATTAACGTGCTAAAAATATGTAAATGAGGTTGTTTTCATAACGCACAAGTGTATAAAGAGCTCCCCCTATATGTGCATGTTTGATTTGCAATAAGAGTGATGCACATGAATGAGATCTATGGGAGTTATATACACGTGTGTGTTATGGTGGGGTGCCTAAGTGTGATGTGAAGTATTGATATGTGTGAAATTTGAGTAAAGCATCATCTCAAATGAATTTTGGCATTATCACACATAAGAACACGATTGTGAGCATAATAGGCATGATATTCACTTGAACTAACATAGAGTGCATTAATAACCATCATAGAGTACCACAATAATCATAACATGACATAACCACAAGTCTTACATAGCATAAACAATAACATAAGACAACCATAAGTCATACTTAACATGACATAAGTATTTAACACAACACAAATGGAAATACAAGTTTTAAAAGATACATAGTCCATGGATCTAGCTACTCCCCCTCAATCTCTCTCCCTTTGGCATCAAGACACCAAAAAGGGAAAAGAGTGAGGGAGACGGAGAAACCTATGAACTAATATTCATCACTCTCACTTTCTTCTTCATTGGCTCCATACTTCTCACTGATAGTAGCTTCTTCATCCTCCTCTTCATTATTCTCCACACCTTCATCGTTGTAGTCGATATCCTCCTCCTCATCATCAACCTATTCAATGATGGGGGCGCAGTAGAAGAGCCACCACCACCACCACCACCAAATAGAGCGACCTTCGCCGATGTTAGCTCAGGGAAGGGAGTAAGCTCATCATCCTCGGATACCACCGAAGACATTGGAATATCCGCCTCTTCGCACAATTGCTTCATATACTTATTGTGCCTCCTTGAGCGCACTTCGATCTTGCGACACAAAGTGAAAATGGACTTCAATAACTTCAGGATGGCACTATAAGAGTCGCCAGAGGAGGCGGGAGCGGAGCAAGGAGCAGGTGCACTGGAGGCACTCCCCCGAGAAGCTGCACCAAGCTTAGGAATAGGTGGAGGAATTTGAGGGTGAAGAGCGCGGTTGGAGTTGAGTTTATAGGAAGTGAGGGGTCGGGCCCGACTCTTGGGTGTTTGAGTCCCCAAGAGCCGAACTTGTCCGGTATAGGGGTGAGACTTGTTCGGTCCGTCGGACCAGGTCCAGACTACTCCGTAGTCCGGACAAGTCTGGTGAGCTGGGCGGACTAGTCTGTTGTGGACTTGTCTGCAGCAGCTCAGACAGGTCTAGGAGCCTGGACTTGTCCTGCGTTGATGGGCAGACTAGTCTGGCCTAGAAATTTGCAGAGATTGATCCATATGGACTAGGTTTTCACAAATATTCTCAATTAACATGACCAGTAAAGCACACAAACAATCATACAATGACCATGATTCAAGGAGATAATAATTGAAAATAATTTGAAAGAAAATTGAGGGAGACAAGTGTTCTCAAGCATGCATAACTTTGAAGATTCTAAACTACTAACAATCAAATGTGCAACATCTTAATCCACATTTCGAGAATCTAGGATATGTAGCTCACTCCTAAGTTCACAAAAGCGCTTTTAATCTAGTGGCTTGGTCAAGATGTTGGCTAGTTGTTTTTTGGTTCTAGCATGGGATATGCCTATGTCCCTCTTCATTGAATGATCTCTCAAAAAGTGGTGTTGGATGTCTATATGTTTTGTCATAGAGTGTTCAACAGGGTTATGGGCAATCTTAATGACACTCTCATTGTCGCATAGGAGTGGAATATGGTTCATATTGAGACCATAGTCCCTTAGACTTTGTCGCATCCAAAGAAGTTGTGCACAACAACTTTCGGCAGCGACATACTCTGCTTCGGCTGTGGAAAGGGCAATGGAGTTTTGTTTCTTGGATGACCATAACACTAGGGACCTACCCAAGAATTGGCAAGTCTCAGACGTACTCTTCCCATCAATCTTACCTGGCATAATCCGCATCGGAATATCTGATGAGATTACATTTTGAACCTTTTGGATACCATAGCCCAAGGTTTGGTGTATGAACTAGACAACGCAAGATTCCCTCGACGGCGGTCAAGTGACACTCCTTGGGTGCGGCTTGAAATCTTGCACACATGCATACACTAAGCATAATATCGGGCCTAGATGCACAAAGTAAAGCAGGGATCCGATCATGGAGCAATATACCTTTTGATCCATGCTAGGGCCATCTTCGTTGACGTCGAGGTGCCCATTTGCCGCCATGGATGTTTTGATGGGTTTGGCTTTCTCCATGTTAAACTTTTTGAGCATGTCTTGTGTGTATTTGGTTTGACATATGAAGCTGCCTTCCTTGAGTTGCTTGACTTGGAATCCTATAAAGAACTTCAACTCCCCCATCATGGACATCTCGTCGTCTCTATCATAATCATACTAAATTCTTTACAGAAAGAATTGTTAGTAGAATCAAATATAATGTCATCAGCATAGATTTGACACATAAATAAATCATCATCAACTTTTTTAGTGAAGAGTGTATAATCGCCTTTTTGTATCCTAAAACCATTGTCAATGAGAAAGTCTCTAAGGCACTCATACCAAGCTCTAGGAGCTTGTTTGAGGATGTAGAGAGCTTTATGCAATTTAAAAACATGGTTAGGATACTCATTGTCTTCAAATTCGGGTGGTTTGTCCACATAAACTTCCTTCTTGATTGGACAGTTGAGGAAGGCGATTTTCACATCCATTTGATATAACTTGATATCATTGTGAGTAGCATATGCCAATAATATGCAAATTGATTCAAGCCTAGTTACGAGAGCAAAAATTTCACCAAATACAATCCTTTGACTTGTGAGTACCCCTTGGCCACAAGTCTAGCTTTGTTCCTTGTTACCACTCCGTGTTCGTCTTGCTTGTTGCGGAAGACCAACTTGGTGCCTACCATATTGGCATTAGGTGTTTTGACAAGCTCCCACACTTGGTTTCTCTTGAAGTTGTTGAGCTCCTCTTGCATGGCCACCACCCAATCCGAGTCTCATAAGGCATCTTCAACCTTAAATGGATCCAAAGAAGACACAAAGTAATAGTGAGCACAAAAGTTAGCCATATGAGGACGAGTCATTACGCCTTTGGAGATGTCTCCAAGAATGTTGTCAACGGGGTGGTCCCGTTGAACGCTTTGATGGACTCTTGGGTGTGGCACATTTGGTCTTGAGTCAACTTCGTCTCCTCCTTCTTCTTTGTCCCCCCTTGATCATTGCCACCATTTTGATCTTCATTGTATTGGATATGATAATTTTTATTTTGGGGAACTTGACTTTGATCATATGTGTGAGGCACTCCTTGTGATGAAGATGGGTCACTTGGTCTTTGTTGTTCTTGTGGTCGTATGTCACCAAGTGCCATCCTTCTTAGTGCCATGTATGGTGCCTCTTCTCCATCTACATTGATCAATTTTCTCCACTTGGGAGCCATTAGTTTCATGAAACACCACGTCACGTGCAATTTCAACACAACCAGACGTTTTGTTCAAAACACGATAGGTGTAGGTGTTTGAATCATAACCAAGTAAGAAACCTTCATCGGATTTCGAAGCAAACTTCAAATTCCTAGGCTTCTTGTTAAGAATGTAGTACTTACTACCAAAAACTCGGAAGTATGAGATGTTTGGTTTGTTATCGGTTAGTAGATCATACAAAGGTTTCTTCAATAGATGATGGAGGTAGAGACAGTTTGTAGCATGGCAAGTGGTGTTGACCGCTTTCGCCCAAAACCGATTGGATGTCTTGTATTTATCAAGCATGGTTCTTGACATCTCTATAAGAGGTTCTTCCTTTCGGCCACCCTATTTTGTTCGGGTGAGTAGGGTGCCGAAAACTCATGCTTGATGCCCTCCTCGTCCAAGTACTTTTCTACTTGAGTATTCTTGAACTTGGTGTTGTTGTCCCTTCTTATCTTCTTGACTCTCAAGGAAAATTCATCTCTCCTCAAGAATTTCTTGAGGACACCTTGAGTTTCACCTTTGTCATGCAAGAAAAACACCCAAGAGAAGCGGGAAAAGTCATCAACAATAACTAAGCCATATTTGTTACCGCCAATGCTAATGTAAGCAATGGGACCGAAGAGGTCCATGTGAAGCATCTCTAATGGGCTTGTTGTCATCAAACATTTTTGGTGGGATGAGCGGCTTCGACTTGTTTCCCGACTTGGCATGCCCTACAAGGCCTATCCTTCTCAAAAACAACATTCTTAAGACCACAGACGTGATCACCCTTTAGAAGTTTTTGATGATTCCTCATACCAATAGGGTTAGCCTACGGTGCCACAACCACCCCATGTTGGTCTTTGCCATCAAGCATGAGTCAAGTTGAGATTTATTCGTGGTGAAATTCACAAGATAAAGTTTTCCATTAAGCACACCCTTGATGGCAATTGAGTTGTCATTCCTTCTAGTGACGATCACGCCCTTGTTAGTAAACAAGTAATTATAACCTTTCTCACTTAATTGAGATATGGATAAACGCTTATAATCTAAGGACTCAACATGCATGACATGAGAAATAGTATGTTGAGGAGAAATGGCTATTTTACCCATACCTAGTACCTTCCCTTGGCTATTATCGCCAAAATACATACCTTGACTCGGATTATCGTTTTCTTCATATTACACAAACATTCTTCTCTCTTTGGTCATGTGATTGGTGCATGCACTATCTAGCACCCACTTTGAGCCACCAGAGGAGTAAACCTACAAAACAAATTAGGCCTTTGTTTTAGGTACCCAAACTCGGTTGGATCCTTTGAGGTTAGTGACAAGGCATTTGGGCACCTACACACAAGATTTTGGGCTCTTGTGGAGTGGCCCAACATATTTAGCATAGACATAATCAAATTTACTCTTCATGAGCACATAAGATGCATCAAAGTAATGAAAC